>CM056595.1:47277242-47431940 GCA_029721355.1 Tegillarca granosa
AACTTCATTGTATTAAAAGTCTAAAATGGTAACTTTATTTTATTAAAAGTCTGAAATGGTAACTACATTGTATAAAATTTCTGAAATAGTAACTACATTATATTAAAAGTCTGAAATATAACTACATTGTATTAAAAGTCTGAAATAGTAAACATTGTATTAAAGTCTGAAATAGTAAAAAATTGTGTTTAAGTCTGAACTGGTAACTTCATTGTATTAAAAGTCTGAAATAGTAACTACAGTTTATTTAAAGTCTGAAATGGTAACTACAGTGTATTAAAAGTCTGAAATAGTAACTACAGTGTATTAAAAGTCTGAAATGTCAACTACATTGTATTAAAAGTCTGAATTAGTATAAACATTGTATTAAAAGTCTGAAATAGTAACTTCATTGTATTAAATGTCTGAATTAGGAAAAACATTGTATTAAAGTCTGAATTAGTAAAACATTGTATTAAAATTCCGAATTAGTAAAAACATTGTATTTAAAGTTTTAAATAGTAAAAAATGTATTAAAAGTTTTAAATAGTAAAAAACATTGTATTAAAAGTCTGAAATAGTAAAAAACATTGTATAAAAGTCTGAAATAGTAACTACATTGTAAATAAAATCTGAATAGTAAAAACATTGGTATAAAAAGTCTGAATTAGTAAAAACATTGTATTTAAAGTCGAAATGGTAAACTTCATTGTATTAAAAGTCTAAAATTGGTAACTTTATTTTATTAAAAGTCGGAAATGGTAACTACATTGTATAAAATTTCTGAAATGTAACTACATTGTATTAAAAGTCTGAATAAGTAACTACTTGTAATAAAAGTCTGAAATAGTAAAAACATTGTATTAAAAGTCTGAATTAGTAAAAACATTGTATTTAAAGTCTGAAATGGTAACTTCATTGTATTAAAAGTCTAAAATGGTAACTTTATTTTATGAAAAGGTCTGAAATGGTAACTACATTGTATAAAAATTTCTGAATAATAAACTACATTGTATTAAAGTCTGAAATAGTAACTACATTGTATTAAAAGTCTGAAATAGTAAAAACATTGTATTAAAAGTCTGAAATAGTAAAAACATTGTGTTTAAAGTCTGAACTGGTAATTTCATTGTATTAAAAGTCTGAAATAGTAACTACAGTTTATTTAAAGTCTGAAATGGTAACTACAGTGTATTAAAAGTCTGAAATAGTAACTACAGTGTATTAAAGTCTGAAATGTCAACTACATTGTATTAAAAGTCTGAATTAGTATAAACATTGTATTAAAAGTCTGAAATAGTAACTTCATTGTATTAACTGTCTGAATTAAGAAAAACATTGTATTAAAGTCTGAATTAGTAAAACATTGTATTAAAATTCCGAATTAGTAAAAACATTGTATTTAAAGTTTTAAATAGTAAAAACATTGTATTAAAAGTCTGAAATAGTAAAAACATTGTATTAAAAGTCTGAAATAGCAAAAACATTTTATTAAAAGTCTGACATAGTAAAAACATTGTATTAAAAAAGTCCTGACATAGTAAAAGCATTGTATTAAAAAAGTCTGAAATAATAAAAACATTGTATTTAAAGTCTGAAATGGTAACTTCATTGTATTAAAAGTCTGAAATAGTAACTACATTGTATTAAAAGTCTGAAATAGTAACTACATTCTATTATAAGTCTGAAATAGTAACTACATTGTATTAAAAGTCTGACATAGTAAAAGCATTGTATTAAAAAAGTCTGAAATAATAAAAACATTGTATTTAAAGTCTGAAATGGTAACTTCATTGTATTAAAAGTCTGAAATAGTAACTACATTGTATTAAAAGTCTGAAATAGTAACTACATTCTATTATAAGTCTGAAATAGTAACTACATTGTATTAAAAGTCTGACATAGTAAAAGCATTGTATTAAAAAAGTCTGAAATAATAAAAACATTGTATTTAAAGTCTGAAATGGTAACTTCATTGTATTAAAAGTCTGAAATAGTAACTACATTGTATTAAAAGTCTGAAATAGTAAAAACATTGTATTAAAAGTCTGAATTAGTAAAACATTGTATTTAAAGTCTGAAATGGTAACTTCATTGTATTAAAAGTCTAAAATGGTAACTTTATTTTATTAAAAGTCTGAAATGGTAACTACATTGTATAAATTTCTGAAATAGTAACTGCATTGTATTAAAAGTCTGAAATAGTAACTACATTGTATTAAAAGTCTGAAATAGTAAAAACATTGTATTAAAAGTCTGAAATAGTAAAAACATTGTGTTTAAAGTCTGAACTGGTAATTTCATTGTATGAAAAGTCTGAAATAGTAACTACAGTTTATTTAAAGTCTGAAATGGTAACTACAGTGTATTAAAAGTCTGAAATAGTAACTACAGTGTATTAAAAGTCTGAAATGTCAACTACATTGTATTAAAAGTCTGAATTAGTATAAACATTGTATTAAAAGTCTGAAATAGTAACTTCATTGTATTAAATGTCTGAATTAAGAAAAACATTGTATTAAAGTCTGAATTAGTAAAACATTGTATTAAAATTCCGAATTAGTAAAAACATTGTATTTAAAGTTTTAAATAGTAAAAACATTGTATTAAAAGTCTGAAATAGTAAAAACATTGTATTAAAAGTCTGAAATAGTAAAAACATTGTATTAAAAGTCTGAAATAGCAAAAACATTTTATTAAAAGTCTGACATAGTAAAAACATTGTATTAAAAAAGTCTGACATAGTAAAAGCATTGTATTAAAAAAGTCTGAAATAATAAAAACATTGTATTTAAAGTCTGAAATGGTAACTTCATTGTATTAAAAGTCTGAAATAGTAACTACATTGTATTAAAAGTCTGAAATAGTAACTACATTCTATTATAAGTCTGAAATAGTAACTACATTGTATTAAAAGTCTGACATAGTAAAAGCATTGTATTAAAAAAGTCTGAAATAATAAAAACATTGTATTTAAAGTCTGAAATGGTAACTTCATTGTATTAAAAGTCTGAAATAGTAACTACATTGTATTAAAAGTCTGAAATAGTAACTACATTCTATTATAAGTCTGAAATAGTAACTACATTGTAATAAAGTCTGAAATAGTAAAAACATTGTATAAAAAGTCTGAATTAGTAAAAACATTTTATTTAAAGTCTGAAATGGTAACTTCATTGTATTTAAAGTCTAAAATGGTAACTTTATTTTATTAAAAGTCTGAAATGGTAACTACATTGTATAAAATTTCTGAAATAGTAACTACATTGTATTAAAAGTCTGAAATAGTAACTACATTGTAATAGAAGTCTGAAATAGTAAAAACATTGTATTAATAGTCTGAATTAGTAAAAACATTGTATTTAAAGTCTGAAATGGTAACTTCATTGTATTAAAAGTCTAAAATGGTAACTTTATTTTATTAAAAGTCTGAAATGGTAACTACATTGTATAAAATTTCTGAAATAGTAACTACATTGTATTAAAAGTCTGAAATAGTAACTACATTGTATTAAAAGTCTGAAATAGTATTAAATAATTACAAAAACATTAAAAATAACACAAAAGTGTTTGCCCTGTGTCAAAAAATGAATATTACAACCTGTAAACCTTTATCTAGCCTTTTTGATACAAAGTTGCCATTCCTTTTTAAGCAGCTTCATGCTGATGGAATGATTTGACCTTTGACCTTCATGCTTATGGATTTGGAAGTTTAATTAGCTTTAACTGCAATCATAGGAAAATTTCTGTTAATTAACTATAAATATGGAAGTTTCAAGTGTTCCTACATTGATTTTAGTTCACTACAAATAAATCTATTTGGTTCAGAGCTAATTAGAGAGCATTGGTGCAATTAGAAATGCATTGAAATTAGGCTAATAGCAGAATTTTCAGTTGAATTTAAGTTTAAATTCTTGTTATCTGCAAATTAATGAGTATTTTTTTAATTGTGAATGATAATCCAAAAGACATCAAAAGTTAAGTGTGCATTTTAAAAGCTTACATAAGAAAAGGCTTAAGGCATGCTTATAGTAGGTGTTGTTATGGAATGTGTGCATTATCAGTAGTTCTCATTTAATGTCAGATCAAGGACACAGCCAAATTTAGAGCAACAGTGTATACAGATGTTGTATGATATTAGATATTAAATTGTGTGTGTGTGTGTGTGTGTGTGTGTGTGTGTGTGTGTGTGTGTGTGTGTCCTTATGTATGTACCATAACATTTTCCAGTCCACTCCAATATAACTTAACAAGTTAACATTAAAGGTCAAGTTCAAATCATACAAGACAGTAAATATTTCAGTTTCTGTAAACATTTCTGTGTAGGCTAAATGACTCTAAAACAGACTTTGAAAAATTTTAATTTGATAATAATAAATCTCCTTAATGCCTATCAATTATTCATTGACTATTTTGTTATAACTTTATCCTGTTTGCATGTATAGTAAAAAGTTAGACAGTAAAGAGATGATAAGATAATAAAATGGACAAGTTTAAATGTCACAAGCTTTAAGTATGATGCATCACTTTGATTTTCTGTTTATTATTTTATTTAAAAGTGTATAAAGAGGGAGTTGTTTGTTGTGATTTGATTCTAATGCCTCAGAGTTGCCATCAAATGAGTTTTTAGCTCACCCGAGCCGTAGGTTACGCATTTTTTGCATTTAATTTTAAAAATTTCTTAAAATGGCTTCAAATTATTATATCTTGACTATATGAATAGAAAAAGAGATGGGGTTTTCAGTTTTGACTTTTTCTTGAAATAACCTTCAAAATAGGGGTCAAGGTCAAAGTTCAAGGTCATGACCTAGTTTGTAATTTGTGCAGTTTTAGGCTATTTTCTTCAAAATTATAAGAGATATATAATATCAGAACATGTTAGGCATGTTAAAATGTAAAAAGGTACAAAGTTTTGTGACTGTATGATAATGCATGTAGGAGTTGTTGCCCCTGAAATGTTATTTTTTTGCTAATAAAAACTAAAATTGTGCATTAGCTTGAAAACTATATACTTTTTGTATCGGCATATATATAAGAATATTGTAGGTATTGACATGACAATCATTTTGATATATGTTTTAAGGTCATACATTCAAAGGTCAAGGTCATAGGTGCATAAGAATACTGAAATTGTTCATTATCTTGGAAACTATTAACTTTTTGTATACACAATGGCCATGTAAATCAGAATATTGTAGGAATTGATATGGTGATTATTCTGATATGAGATTCAGGGTCTTACGTTTAAAGGTCAAGGTCATATATGCATAAGAAGACTCAGATTGTTAGTTATCTGGAAAACTATTAATTTTTATGTCCCCCTTCAAAGAAGGGAGGGCATATTGCTTTGCTGCTGCCAGTCTGTCTGTCCACCAAATGTTTCCCTTCATTTTCTCCACAGAGGTTACACATACTGAAATGAAATTTGGTATACAGATTTATCATAAGAATATCTAGGTCAATTTCTGTTTGGATACAATCAAGCAATTTTTGACACAGTTATCCATCCCCCTTGGACTTAGAAAAATTCCAATTATTTGCAGTTTCCATTCATTTTCTTTGCAGAGGTCGCACATACTGAAATGAAATTTGGTATACAGATTTATCATAAGAATATCTAGGTCAATTTCTGTTTGGATACAATCAAGCAATTTTGACACAGTTATCCATCCCCCTTGGACTTAAAAAAATTCCAATTATTTGCAGTTTCTGTATACCAAATTTCATTTCAGTATGTTCAACCTCTGCAAAGAAAATGAACAGATTTATCATAAGAATATCTAGGTCAAGTTATGTTGTGGGTTTGATCGAGCAATTTTTTACTTACTATTACCCTTTGGACTTAGAAAAATTTCATTTATTTGCAGTTCTGTTAATTTTCTAGGAAAATTTCATTTATTTGCAGTTTCTGTTCATTTTCTTTGCAGAGGCTCATACTGAAATGAAATTTGGTATACAGATTTATCATAAGAATATTCGAGGTCAGCTCTGTTTTGGGTACGAATGAGCAATTTTTGACACATTTATCCCCTTTGGACTTAGAAAAATTCCAATTATTAGCTTACCTGAGCCAAAGGCTCAAGTGAGCTTTTCTGATCAAAATTTGCCTGTCGTCGTTGTCGTCGGCGGCGGCGTCTGCAGCATAAGCTTTTACATTTTCGACTTCTTTTCTGAAACTACAAGGTAGATTTCAATGAAACTTGGTCAGATGCATATATGGGCCAGTGCAATTCAGATTTGTTTGTGATGTTGTCATGGCTCCCAAAACTAGGTCAAGGTGACCCATGGTTCAAAAAAACTTAAAAAATCTTCTTCTCTGAAAGTGATGATGGTAAAAAAATCTGAAGTGATATTTGGCTTCTCTAGAGTCTTAAGCTTATAAATTGTTCATTTCGTGAAATTTGGGAAAAAATTAGGTTACGCGTTTTTGCGTTTAATTTAAAAAAATTCTTAAAATGGCTTCAAATTATTATAACTTGACTATATGAATAGATATTGACATGGGGTTTTCAGTTTTGACTTTTTCTTGAAATTACCTTCCAAATGGGGTCAAGGTCAAAGTTCAAGGTCATGACCTAGTTTGTAATTTGTGCAGTTTAAGGCTATTTTCTTCCAAATTATAAGAGATATATAATATTAAAACATTAAAATGTTCAGCATGACAAAATGTAAAAAGGTACGAAGTTTCGTAACTGTATGATAATGCATGTAGGAGTTGTTGCCCCTGAAATGTTATTTTTTTGCTAAAAAAAACTAAAATTGTGCAATAGCTTTAAAACTATAAACTTTTTGTATAGGCATATATATAAGAATATTGTAGGTATTGATATGACGATCATTTTGATATGTGCCTCAAGGTCATACATTCAAAGGTCAAGGTCATGGGTGCATAAAAAGACTGAAATTGTTTATTATCTTGGAAACTTACTTTTTGTATGGCATGTATATTAGAATATTGTAGGAATTGATATGGTGATTATTCTGATATAAGATTCAAGGTCTTACGTTTAAAGGTCAAGGTCATAGATGCATAAAAAGACTCAAATTGTTAATTATCTTGAAAACTATTAACTTTTTTGTAGGCATGTATATCAGAATATTTTATGTATTTTTGCAAATGATTTTGGATATATCCTCAGATTGGCCATATCCTCAGGTTAGCGTTAAGGCCCATGGGCCTCTTGTTTGCAGTTTCTGTTCATTTTCTTTGCAGAGGTTGCACATACTGAAATGAAATTTTGTATACAGATTTATCATAAGAATATCTAGGTAAAGTTCTGTTTTGGGTACGAATGAGCAATTTTTGACACAGTTATCCCCCTTGGACTTAGAAAAATTCCAATTATTTGCTTTACATTCATTATCTCTACAAAGGTTGATCAAATTAATTACTGATATAACATATATAATCAGGTTGGTTGAATGTTGTTATATTGAATATAATTTATAATTAAAAAGTACAGTCAAACCTGTCTGAAGGTCTATATGTTTGATATTTGGCTTCTCTAGGGTCTTAAGCCTATAGTTTGTTCATTTCGTGATATTCGGTCGAAAAATGGGTTACGTTTTTTTTTGCATTAAATTTTAAAAATTTTGTAAAATGGCTTCAAATTGTTATAACTTGACTATTCGAACAGATATTGACATGGGGTTTTCAGTTTTGACTTTTTCTTAAAATAACCTTCAAAATGAGGTCAAGGTTCAAGGTCATGACCTACATTGTAATTTTGCAGTTTTGGGCTGTTTTCTTCAAAATTTTAAAGATATATAATATCTAAAACATTGTTACAATGTTCAGCATGACAAAATTAAAAAAGATACAAAGTTTCGTGACTGTATAATAATGCATGTAGGAGTTGTTGCCCCTGAAATTTTTTTTTTTTTTGCTCATAAAAACTTAAATTGTGCATTAGCTTGAAAACTATTAACTTCTTGCATAGGCATATAAATTAGAATATTGTAGGTATTGAAATGATAATCATTTTGATATATGACTCAAGGTCATATGTTCAAAGGTCAAGGTCATAGGTGCATAAAAAGACTGAAATCGTTAATTATCTTGAAAACTATTAACTTTTTGAATAGGCATATATATTAGAATATTGTAGGAATTGATATGTTGATCATTCTGATGCATGATTCAAGGTCTTACGTTCAAAGGTCAAGGTCATAGGTGCACAAAAAGACTCGAATTGTTAATTATCTTGAAAACTATTAACTTTTTGCATAGGCATATATATTAGAATATTGCAGGTTTTGACATGTCGATCATTTTGATATATGACTCAAGGTCATACGTTCAAAGGTCAAGGTCATAGGTGCACAAAAAGACTGAAATTGTAAATTATCTTGAAAACTATTAACTTTTTGCATGGGCATATAGATTAGAATATTGCAGGAATTGACATGAGGACATTTTGATATTTAGCTGAAGGTCATATGCTCAAAGGTCAAGGTCATAGGTGCATTAAAAGACTAAAAATTTTTATTATCTTGGAAGCTATTAACTTTTTGTATTGGCATGTATATTGGAATATTGTAGGAATTGATATTGCCATCATTCTGATATTCCCTTCAAGATCTTACATCGAAAAGTCAAGGTCATAGATGCATAAGAAGACTCGAATTGTTAATTATCATGAAAACTATAAACTTTTTGTATAGCATGTATATTAGAATATTGCAGGAATTGACATGAGGACATTTTGATATTTGGCTGAAGGTCATATGCTCAAAGGTCAAGGTCATAGGTGCATTAAAAGACTATAAAATTTTTTATTATCTTGGAAGCTATTAACTTTTTGTATTGGCATGTATATTGGAATATTATAGGAATTGATATTGCCATCATTCTGATATACAATTCAAGATCTTACATCGAAAAGTCAAGGTCATAGATGCATAAGAAGACTCGAATTGTTAATTATCATGAAAACTATTAACTTTTTGTATAGCATATATATTAGAATATTGTATGTATTTTTGAAAATGATTTTGGCCATATCCTTAGGTGAGCGTTAAGGCCCATGGGCCTCTTGATTTTCTGATACTGTTATTATTAGAACCAAGTTTATAAAGATTTTAGTTTTGAAATTTTTGAGATATTGATTATGGATTTTACAACAATTTTATGTATTTTCAAGATTACATTTTTGCAGACAAAAGATTGGTAGCTTATTTAGCATGTTAATATATCTAAGTGAAGAACTGGCCTCTTGTTCTGTTGATTTATATAAAATGTCTAGAAGATGATTTTTAATTACAGTGATTTTGAAGAAGATTTGATTTTTAAATTATTTTTTGGGGGTAATAAAGTTTAAAAAGGTTTTAGCTGAAATAGTTGTAAATTCTAAATTTATGAAGTGGAGGTAAATTGCATTTTCAAATGACAAAATCATTGATTTTAAATGTTTAACCCTTTGACAGTAAAGAAACAAATGATGAAAAGTCATAATGAGTCATAAACTACCGGTAATATATTTGTTTGGGATTTTCAAGTCCCACATTGAATACTTTCTGGTAACTAGCAATTTTACAAATTCCTAATTAGCAAAATGCCACACTGAGTAATTTAGTTTTGCTCTGATTTGTTGAAATTTCCATTTACCAAGCATCAAAGATGTTACCATGGAAACGAATCCATTCTTATTTTCTCCAATATACAGAATATAATATAATCAAGAACAAGAACAAAAGGGAAAAAAGATAATACAGAACAAGAAAAACACATTAAGAGATTCCTAAGTATGAAATTCCAGACTGTGGACAAAATAAACATAAAGGGAGATCACTGATTATGTAACTCCAGACTGTGGACAAGACAAATAAACAAAGGGAGATCACTGATTATGTGACTGTGGACAAGACAAATAAACAAAGGGAGATCATTGATTATGTAACTCCAGACTGTGGACAAAATAAACATAAAGGGAGATCACTGATTATGTAACTCCAGACTGTGGACAAGACAAATAAACAAATGGAGATCACTGATTATGTAACTCCAGACTGTGGACAAGACAAATAAACAAATGGAGATCACTGATTATGTAACTCCAGACGGTGGACAAGACAAATAAACAAATGGAGATCACTGATTATGTAACTCCAGACTGTGGACAAGACAAATAAACAAAGGGAGATCACTGATTATGTAACTCCAGACTGTGGACAAGACAAGTGTTTTTCGCCCCAGTCAAGTTTTTTCACTTATTTTGAGGCGGTCAGTTCTGGGATGTTGGAGGAAACTGGAGTGCCCAGAGAAAACCACCGACCTTCGGTAAGCGAACTGACAAACTTTCTTACACTAGAATCTGTCCCAAGAGGGATTTGAACCCAGGCGGTGAGAGGCGCTTTGATCTGTAAGCGCACGCTTTCGACCACTCGGCTACCGAGACCCCTACATGTATGGTGGAGTAACATACCATAACAAGAGCTGTTGTATGTGCATAACTTTTTTATCAGAATTTTTATGTATACATATGCTTGTATATAAATGCAAACCAGGGTATTTGTCACATATGACATTAGCTCCCCTTTTAGCACTTCCAGTATGCAAGCTAAAACAACTTTTAATGTGAAAGTGTAGTTGTAGAAAATAATTGTAACTAAGATTTTTTTTAACAAATTGGACAAAGGTGAAAAAATTTGCTTAGTTAATTAATTTTGTACTTGGCCCAATTGAGTAATTGTAGATTGATTAAAAATTTAATTTTTAAATTTATTGAAATCTTTATTCTTCTTAAGGGATCATGAAGCAAATTATAATTGAATTTCCTGAAACTTAACATTTTAAGATACTCTGAAGATATTCTGCATTGGTTCAGGATTGTATTAAGAGAGTCATATAGTCATAATAATTAAACAATTCATGTACTGCAAATGGAAAATTCTGGTATCCAACAAATTTAGCTTTAAATTTAACAGTTGTATTATTGGTGTGATTTAAGAGCATTTACAGAATTTATTGATTGATGTAAAAGTTAATAATTAAATAATGTATTTTATTGTGAGTATTTTATTGTGATATTATGATAATGGTTCAGTATTGATCTTTTACTTTGTTTTGCATTCAAAATCCAAGCTACATCACATTAAATTGACTCGCTTAATACTTATATTGATTTTGATTGGTCAATTGAATTAACTTAGCTCAAGTATATGATTGGACAATATTATAAAGGCCAATGCAAATAAAGCCTTATAAGTAAGTACCATTAGATGGCATCTTTTTGTTTTTTAATTAAAAAAAAGAAGGAAATCAGTATTAATGTTTCTAATGTTATATGATTTTGTTGTTGAAAATAGAGTTTGAATTTATTTTCTGAAACATAAAATAACTATTGAAATAAAGTTAGGATGTGAGAGGGCATTTAAATTATCCATGGCAACATATTTGATATAACAATACTTAAAATAATGCACTAGTCATTATATTAGTGATATATAAAGTGTTGTATTATTTTAAAATGATTAAATTTTGTCAAACTAATCATAAATGCATTCCAACAAAATTCAGACCATTTAAGCCAAATTCTTCCTTTTATTGAGTTCTAGATTTAGCAGGATTTATGATAAATTTTGGTTTTACACTTTTTAAATTTATCTTTTTATCTTAATAATTGACTAGTACTTGTATTTTAAAGTTTTGTAAGTAGAAATAAGCTGTATGGTATGTATTTTTCTATTGAAAGCAAAAATAAAAAATTAAAATGATTATCATATTTTTATCACTGTCTGGTCAAAGATAACCGCAACAGAGTAAGCTCTATGTTGAAAATTACATGGGTAAACTCTTAAAGGTCAAATAAAAAAAATGTAAAATTAGGAGTATTTTTCTGTCTAGGGACCTAGAAAAAGCTGCCATAGCAATACATAGAGAGAGAGTCACTTAAAGTTGTATGAATATTTACTGTCTGGAAAGAAGTTTGAAGTCTTCTCCAATTTATCTGGTTTAAAAGTCAAGTTCTGAATGGATAGCTGTAATTTGATTGTCAACATAATTTTTGTCTGTTAAAAAAAAATGTCACTAACTGATATAAAGTCGATTGCGATTCCTAGCCTGACATTGCCTGGCATCAAGCTATGAGTCAAGACTTTAACAATTTGAGCAGAAAATAATAATAATTATAATTATTATTAGCTCACCTGACTTAAGGTCGTGTGAGCTTATGGCATAGCACAGCGTGTGTATGTGCATGTGTGCATGCGTGCATTGTTAACACACATTTTTGACTTCTCCTCCAAAAGCACTGGACAGATTTCAATGAGACTTGGCTGGAAACATGTCTGGGTCGGTGCAATTCAGATTTGTTCGTGGCTTTGCCATGGCTACCAAAACTAGGTCATGGTGGCATAGGGGTTAAAAAATCTTTAAAAATCTTCTTCTCTGAAACCAATGATGGGAGAAAAAATCTGATGTGATATTTGGCTTCTCTAGGGTCTTAGGCTTATAGTTTTTTTCATTTCGTGAAATTCAGTCGAAAAAATGGGTTACGCGTTTTTGCGTTAATTTTAAAAATTTTATAAAATGGCTTCAAATTGTTATAACTTGACTATATGAACAGATATTGACATGAGGTTTTAAGTCTTCACTTTTTCTTGAAGTAACCTTTAAAATTGGGTCAAGGTCAAGGTCATGACCTAGTTTGTAATTTTGCAGTTTTAGGCTATTTTCTTCAAAATGTTTCAAGATATATAGCCTCACAACGTTGTTTAAATGTTCAGCATGACAAAATTTAAAAAGAAACAAAGTTTCATAACTATATGATAATGCATGCAGGAGTTTTTGCCCCTGAAATGTTATTTTTGGCTTATGAAAACTAAAATTGTGCATTAGCTTGAAATCTATTAACTTTTTCCATAGGCATACATATTAGAATATTGTAGGTATTGACATGACAATCATTTTGATAGATGGCTCAAGATCATACGTTCAAAGGTCAAGGTCATATCAACATAGGAATACTTAAATTATTAATTATCTTGAAAGCTATTAATTTCATGCATAGGCATGTATATTAGAATATTGTAGGTATTGACATAAGGATAATGTTGATATATGGTACAAGGTCATATGTTGAAAGGTCAAGGTCATAGCTGCAAAAGTAGACTTAAATTGCTTATTATCTTTGAAAAATATTAATTTTTTGTATAGGCATGTATATTAGAATATTGTAGGTATTGACATGACAATCATTTTTATATATGGCTCAAGGTCATTTGTTCAAAGGTCAAGGTCATAGTTGCATAAAAAGACTGAAATTGTTAATTATCTTGGAAACTATTAACTTTTTGTATAAGCATGTAAATTAGAATATCCTCAGGTGAGCGTTAAGGCCCATGGGCCTCTTGTTATTATCATTATCATTATTATTATTATAAATTTTTTATTCTTTTTTATTTTATTTTATTTATTTATTTATTTATTTATTTATTTATTTATTGTATTTTTTTATTTAGCTCAGATGAACTATTGCGATCTATCCCAGTCCATTGTGCGCCATGTGCCGTGTGTCATTCATCACACGTCGTGTATTATAAACTTTACATTTTAATCTTCTTCTCCACTACTGGGCAAAATTTGATGATATTTGGCAGTAATGATGCCTAGGTCAAAGCCTTTTAGATTTGCAAAATGAAGGGGTTATGTCCCCTTTGGGGCCCCATAAAGGGGAAAAAAAGTGAAAATGTTTAAAAATCTTCTCCTCTGAACTTACAAGAGATATAGCTTAGATATTTCATGCATAACATTCTTAGGACACCTTATTTCAAATTTGCCCAAATAGTAGCTGTGGGGCTCAAAATGGGGAAATGGCAGGGTATTTAAAGGGGAAATTACTAAAAATTATATATTTGTCAATATATCTTGAAAACTATTAACTTTTTGTATAGACATGTATATTAGAATATTGTAGGTATTGATATGATGATGATTTTGATATATGGCTCAAGTTCATGAGTTCAAAGGTCAAAGTCACAGCTGCAAAAAAAAGACTGAAATTGTTAATTATTTTGAAAATAATTAAATTTTTGTATAGGCATGTATAATAGAATATTGTAGGTATTGACATGACAATGATTTCAATATATATTTCAAGGTCATAAGTTCAAAAGTCAAGGTCGTGGCTGCATAAGAGAACTTAAATTACTAATTATCTTGAAAACAATAAACTTTTAGTATAGCCATGTATATTAGAATATTGTAGGTATTGACATGACAATTATTGTGGTATATTAGTTCAAAGTCAGTTGTTCACAGCTGCAAAAGAAGACTTAAATTGTTAATTATCTTGAAAGTATTTAAAGCTGCATTAAGGTTATCAATTTTCTGAATTTTTTTTGATTTTCTAAAAATATATTTTTTTAAAAATAGATGTCTTCTAACCACGATCTGTGACATTCATTTTCTAAAATTTCATTTCTTTTAGCTGTAAATAAACGGAATCCTCTGACCGGTTGGTCAGAGTTTTACGATGGTAATTATGAGCTTGGAGCATGCGCACGGATCATGTCGGATGTACGGAAAAACCCTAGAACCGAAAGTGAAACATAACAGATTACATTAATTGTCCTTCATTTATATCCGGATGTATTTGAAATGGTGTTTTGTATCCCTTACTAAGTCACAAATGACAAATTCAACGAAGTTCTGTGTTTAATTTATCGTATTTCACCGTTTTGAAAGTTGTGTTTAAATTACCCGGGTTTTTTGATGACGTAACCATGTTCTAATATTAGATCCTAAATGCTGCATCTCGATGGGTAAATATTGTGATTTCTGCATTTATTCGAGCTTTTATCGTTGAACCAAATGTAACATTGTTCATTAGGAACATCATTAGTATAGATTAGTACCGTTTTAATTTTTTCTTTGGAAAACTTAATGCAGCTTTAACTTTATGCATAGACATATTTATTAGAATATTGTGATTTTGATATATGATTTAAGGTCATATGTTGAAAGGTCAAGGTCAAAACTGCATAAGAAGGCTTAAATTGTTAATTTTCTTGAAAACCAGTAACTTTTTGTATAGGCATGTATATTGTAGATGCCAAAATAAGTACTAAAGACATCAGACAACTAGGATTTAAATTGCTGATGAAGCTAAAATAAATAATAATTGAATAAGTATACTTTATAAACATTTAGTTCCAAAAATAAATTATAACTATGCTTCTATACACTTTGAAGATTCATCTTGAGATTTGAGCACTGATTACCATAATTAAAATTACAGAGTCATTGCCATTATTCTGAGTAGAAGTTTGGGTGCTTTACATATTTAAAATCAATATCTAGGTGTTCTTCTTGTAATTAAATACTGCAATGTAGAAATACATCTTTTTGTACTAAAATTGTTGTCAAATGATAAAGATGCTTGAATTTAAAGCATTTTATCATTTTCTGCTATTACATTGTATTATGTTCTATATTTCTGCTACTGTTGTTGTTTATAGTGAAGTAAATACAAGTATGCCAATTCATTTGTTTCTTCCAATGATGTCAAGGTTAAATTTTCTTCGAACTTAAAACTCCTGCTTATATATACTGCAACCTATTTAAATACATTTAAGTAAGTACAAGCTTCTTATGAACACAATTTGTATCATGCCTAATCTATATAGAATTAATGATTAACACATCAAGATACTGACATAGCTTTTGTAATCTTAATGACTAATTTCAGCTATAAACTGTTAATTAACTACGGAAAGTTAAAAAAGACAGAACACACATATTGTGTAAAATATCTTTGTATGTCATGTTTAGGTTGAAACTTGTAAATTAAAGCATGAAAAGTAAAAAAAAAAAAAAAAAAAAAAAAAAAAAAAGAAGGCCATATGGCCATATCATCAGCTCAAAGTTACCTTAGAGACCACCACATATATTTCCTATTTCCTATTTTGTGAAATCATAACATTTAAATGAGACAAATAATGTTGTACACAATGCAATCTCACATCAAATATGTCCAGGCCTTGGTTTGGAAAAGATCAACTGTTCAGAATTCTAATGCAACTTTCACAACTTTTAATCCAAATAATCTTATGTTGTAAATAAGTTTTGATATATTGATTTTATTTTCTTGTTTTTCTTTCGTGACAGGTTATTGTGATGAAGATTTGATGTAATTTCAATTCCAAACTGTAAGCAGAAATGACATGGAAGACAACAGTGATGTGTTATATCAGTTTTTTGTGGATTAAATTGTCATTCTTACCATGTGACTTCCACTGACCTATATCAAATACAGAATACATTGTTAAACAATTTGTTATGCTATTATACTAGCTACATGGATATTTTGGACCTCAATTTTCCAATATTCCTTCCAGAATTTTTGTATAAGAACTTTCTTTGACTCATGCATGGAGAAAAATCAGTTTTACAAACAAAGATTTCTGAAGAAGGAAAACATTGAAGAACCAATGTGATTATTGCATCCAATTAATTCAAACATGGCATCTGAAACTGAATCAAATATGACAGGAAATCCTGAATACAACATTTCTGTAATGGTAAATAATGCCAACTTATCCAATGTAACAGTAGATGTGCATGGTCCGTCTCAAACAGCGATATATATCGGAGGATTTATCATGAGTGTTGCACTTATTCTAGGACTGTTTGGAAACTTTTTAGTGATGATAGCTATCTTTTTAAAGAGAGATTTATCCAACATAATAAATATATTTATAATTAGTTTGTGTATTAATGACATTGTAAACCTCGGATTTAACAATAGTCTTGTGTTATTGTCATACTTCTTACAGAGGTTTCCATCGGGAATGCTTGGTTGTGAATTAGCCACACATTTTTCTGTATTACTTATGGGAATGTCATTGTGGCACACAGGATTGATAGCCATACATCGACTTATTGTTGTTGTTTTTAATAACTTTTATAAAAAGATATCAAAGAAAGCCTATAAAATATTTGTATTGGTTTTTGCAAGAGTTGTTCCTTTACTTTTCTTAATTCAGCCATCTTTAGGTCACATGGCCTATTACGAGCCTAAACTTTTACGTTGCATAGTAAAAAAAGACTATGGTCCATTTACATTACTTGTTAGTGTGTTTTTAATGATGCTACCATCACTTATATTAATTATTTGTTATATTGCTATATTTTTTAAAGTTCATGAATCCTCAAAAGCTTTCCGAGTGTCTCGGCAGCGAGAGTGGTTAAAAAGAGAAGTTCAGATCACAAAAATGTTTGGAATGGTTTTTCTGTTAATAATGATTGGTTACTTGCCCTATGGAATTGTTAGAGCAATTGACAAACAACTATTGCTTAGTGAAGACTTTTATGTTGCCATCACAGTATTTTTCGCTGTCGCAAATTGTGGGAATCCTCTTGTGTATGGTATTATGGACAGACAAATCAGAACAGCATGCTTTGTGATTCTTCATATCAAACTTTCCAAAGGGGATTCAAATTCAAATGGAACACCAGTAACCAATATATCCAAGTTTTCACAGACACATATTGAAAATAATGACAATGAAAATTTGCCATTAAACTCTACAAAAAAGAACAATGCTGGTGTGATAAAAACTGATTTATGAAGTTACATAGATAAGGGTATAGTGTCATTTTTTGTAAATTAAACCTTTGGTAATTGAAAATAGAAACCAAGTGTATTAAAAATTGGAATCCAAAGTGTTTTAGCAATATTTACTATGTGTGATTCCTTTAACTGCATGAGCTTATACTAATAAGTGGTCTTGTTTCATAACATTATTCATTATGTACATTTAACATGCGGGTTTTAAGTACTCAGAAGAGCTGACATCAAGTTTTTCTGTCATGAACATTAACATCCTAGGTTTCTAATTACATTTTTTTATTGGATAAAAGTATTTTGTAAATTAAATGTGTAGGCAAGCTAATAATTCTTTATCTGTCAGCTTTTAATTGTTATTCATTTTAAACAAATTAAATGCCAGTTCAATTAGTTGTTAAATCATTTATATCATTTAAATTGCTTTAAGCTTTTTGCAGCTTTTTACTTTCATCATATTGTTAACCCTGCTATGTTCAGATTTGATGCTCCATTTTTGTTGTTAACTGTCTAAAACAAGTTTTAAGCATTGCTGTTATGTTTAAAATTACTGTTTTTGGAACTATTCTTGCATTCCTGTTTATTTCATGTAATTATGATTTTACTGACACTAAAATCACTCAATAAAAGTCAAAGAAAAAATTTTAAATTAGAATATTTACCAGGTGAGCATAGGTCCAAATCCAGTACAGAAATGCCAGCCTTTCTTGAGCCCTTAGTCTTTCCATTGTTAACCAAAGTTTTTGATATATAAATTTGTTTGCACTGTGTTGATAATTACCATAATTAGTTGATCATTAACATAATTAGTTGGGTAAGTTTTATATTACATAATTTAACTTTATTTAGATAGGCTGTGTAAATTATTGGTGGTAATAATGAAATGTTCTTGGTAGCAACCACATGTTATCTACTCCTAACACTAGAGAGTTTGTTAAGTGCACATTTGGAGCATGCATTCAGAGATTGGACTATGGTTTTTATACTCTCATATTAAGAAGTCTTCTACCACTCCTTTGGAAGATAATGTTTATATAATCTGTCACTTTGATGTATTTACTTATTTTTTATTGTCATTTTGACTTAGTTGACTCACTTTAATTTTAAGTTTGTCATTTTTATTAAAATGACTTATTTATCATGAGTTTATTATGTTGACTTTCATTTCTGTTACCTGTTATGGATTTGTAATTTTGACAAATAATTGGTACTGTGTGTGTGTGTGTGTGTGTGTGTGTGTTATTTATTTTTGATTGTTCATTTTGATATAATTCTGATACATATTTTTGATTTTGCCTATGTTGTAGATCACGTTATTTTCACAAACAGTTGTTTTTCTATACAAGCAAAATTCGAGAAAAAACATTTTTTCAGATATGGGAACTTTAAACTCAAAAAACCTGCAAAACAGAAATTATGTATTTTGTATCATGTTTTAAATTATCGAATTTTCACACAATGTATTACAAATTTAAAGTAAACAACCAATATCATATTTTATTAATGTTAAATAAGTATCTTATCATTGTAGAGATTTGAGTAAAATGATTTTAATTTTGTGTTCTATAGTTGTAAGAATAAAGCAGAAATAATTGAATTGTAATATCTAGAACAGAACAACATTGTGTTACATTCTCAAATCATGGTACTGGAATAATGGAAGACAGTTGTTTCTAATTTTAAGCATTTAATTGACAATTTGTGATGAAATAATTATTGTAAATTGGATTTTATATCCACCTTATAACTAAATCTGTTTATTATGTAACCTAACAACTGATATAACAGAAGAATGAGTCGGCAGAAAATTGCTGATTCAGTGTTTGATTGTAATGTATGTAGAATGCTTTGGTTCTACTTTACTTTGGAGTAAAAAGTATGAAGATTATAAAAAAATTGATAAAATATATTTAGACTTTTAAAAATCACAAACAGTTGCTGGGTACAGGGTTGAAATAAGTATTTGTGTGGTATTTTTGGTATTATAAAATACTTAAATGTACCTATATTTCCATGTATGTACACACCTCATTTTTATGTTTGTACCATGAAAAGTGTCACTGGTTTATTGAATCACACCTGTAAACACTGTTTTACAGGTGTGCTGTGTATTTTCCATGCTTATTATATATCTTTTACAATATCAGTGAGGAAAAACTTATTTCTATTAAGGTTGTGTTGTTCATACTAAGATACCTTGGTTGGTACAATTAAAATAGACTTCAAATTTCACATGTCTTATAACAGTATAATTTATTGAGTTTCAAATACCTATTTTGAATTTTTTCAGCTTTTCTTGAATTGTTAATTTAAATTTATATAGATATCTTAATTTGTTCTTTAAAAGTTTGTTGAGAAATAAATACTTTTTCTAGTATAAGACAACACAAAAATTTGATCTGTTGATTTTTTGTCCATAATATAGTTTCCATGGATACCGTATATAAAACGGTCGATAAATAGTATACAACATCCAGCTGGCAAGGGGCATTAGTCCCTTTTGAACAATTCAAGTTTGGTATAACATTTCTATTTTTTGTGTAGACTTGTTTGCCATTAATTTTTCTGCCATTTGGGCTCAATATTTATGTCCAGTTCACTGATTTATTATTTATTTTCTAAATTAATATTGTTAAGAGTAACTGTATTGAAATATTAAGATTTTTTTAAGGTATTGAAGTGACACCAACAGTGAATAAAAAACTTTATTGTAATACCACTTATAAACTAATGAGTTTGAAGTAAAGCATTACAACACTGTTAACTGTTAGGTTAAGCAGCTAGAGGTCCGATAGCATTTGATATAAGCGAAAAAATTATTTAAGTGCAGGTGCTTGAGAAAACTGTAATTAGCCTTGAGTGTGTTGATAAAATAATTACTTGGAATATTTACAATTATTGGAGCCTGCTTTTATCACTAACAAAAAAAGTTGTTTATATATAATTGGATAAATTGTATTTTTTGATGTAGTGTATTGTAATATTGTATAGTTTTTGTGAATAAAATTCTGTATGGTAGAAGATGTTATTTTCTGTATGAGAAATTGATGTCTCATGGTAGATAGAAGAACAATACTCATTCATACTTGGAGTTGGATTACAAAGTCTTTTAGATATTGTGTGTAAAGTATAACAGAATTTTCATTTCTCTGAATCAGAAAACCTTGTTTTAGCAAAATGAATGTAAATCTGAAATCCAAATGAACAAAACATGAGTGTTAATTTACAGTAACAGAGATTAGTTTGAGGTGTAATTTGTTTTAACCTATATTTGTGCCTTTTTTCTTTCCAGAAGTTGATGGTTTTTTCTTGCCCCTGAAACCCCAGCTGAGATTAAACCTTAAAATCTTAGCACTTTAGTGGAATTTGCCCATCTTACCCCACAACTTATGATAGATTCTACAAATCTTAACCTGGCCTTGATAAAAAACTATAATGTTTTCAAACATTGGGTCAACAAGGTAACAGAACTAACCAATATATAATTGAAAAAAATCGGTATGAAAAAGTAGAAAGAGGTAGAAAAGGATTTATTCAAAACTCTGCCAGGACTTAAATCATGGTCCAAGGTTGACCATAAGACAGGGTTTTTAGCTCACCTGAGCCGAAGGCTCAAGTGAGCTTTTCTGATCAAAATTTGTCTGTCGTCGTCGTCGTCCGCGGCGTAAACTTTTACATTTTCAACTTCTTTTCTAAAACTATGAGGTAGATTTCAATGAAACTTGGTCAGATGCATATATGGGCCAGTGCAATTCAGATTTGTTCGTGACGTTGTCATGGCTCCCAAAACTAGGTCAAGGTGACCCATGGTTCCAAAAAACTTAAAAAATCTTCTTCTCCGAAAGCGATGATGGGAGAAAAAATCTGATGTGATATTTGGCTTCTCTAGGGTCTTAAGCTTATAAATTGTTCATTTCATGAAATTTGGTAAAAAATTAGGTTACGCGTTTTTGTGTTTAATTTTGAAAATTTCGTAAAATGGCTTCAAATTATTATAACTTGACTATATGAATAGATATTGACATGGGGTTTTCAGTTTTGACTTTTTCTTGAAATATCTTTCAAAATGGGGTCAAGGTCAAAGTTCAAGGTCATGACCTAGTTTGTAATTTGTGCAGTTTTAGGCTTTTTTCTTCCAAATTATAAGAGATATATAATATTAAAACATTGTTAAAATGTTTAGCAGGACAAAATGTAAAAAGGTACAAAGTTTCGTAACTGTATGATAATGCATGTAGGAGTTGTTGCCCCTGAAATGTTATTTTTTTGCTAAAAAAGACTAAAATTGTGCATTAGCTTGAAAACTATAAACTTTTTGTATAGGCATGTATTATAGAATATTGTAGGTATTGACATGACGAACATTTTGATATATGGCTCAAGGTCATACATTCAAAGGTCAAGGTCATAGGTGCATAAAAAGACTGAAATTGTTAATTATCTTGGAAACTATTAACTTTTTGTATTGGCATGTATATTACATTATTGTAGGAATTGATATGGTGATCATTCTGATATAAGATTCAAGGTTTAACATTTGAATATCAAGGTCATAGATGCATAAAAAGACCCAAATTGTTAATTATCTTGAAAACTATTAACTTTTTTGTAGGAATGTATATTAGAATATTTTATGTATTTTTGCAAATGATTTTGGATATATCCTCAGGTTGGCCATGTCCTCAGGTGAGCGTTAAGGCCCATGGGCCTATTGTTTTATAATTTTAATTTATTTATTTATATTTATTTATTTTTATTTTTTTAAGGGGAAAATTATTATTTTGGGGGTCCCTTTGTAGAATTATAAACAGAGAACTGTGTGTCAGAAATACCATGCTGGATTTTAAAGCTGGTATTATAAAACACATGTATATGTGTGTAAAGATTTATTACATAGATTTCTGTGTATTATTCCTTTTCAAACATTCTGATGCCCATTAGGATTGTCCCAAGATATTATAAATTACTTTGAAGAGATAAAACATACAACCAATTTATGTCTGGTGTAGTCTGGTGTCTTTAGTCATCTGTAAACATGATGCCTTTACATAAAAAACATAATGGGCACCGTTAGTACATTTTAGTATCAGTTAATTTTCAACAGAAAAGATATTTATTTGCTTTTACTTTTGTTTTGCTATTGACAGTTGTTACAAATATAAATCAAATTATTAACAAAAGAAATAGACTAGTAACTGAATACCATGTACATGACTGCAGCCATTGTTTTTAAAAAGAGAACAATGTACAAGAAATGATGGAAGTACATAGCAAAATAAGAGTAGAAAGGACAAATACATTGGGCATCTCAACTTTAGACATGCACTGAAGTAAAATGTTCAGTGATGTGGTTAGAGTACTAGTAGGGGGACCTTATATCATTAAATATTTCTAATTAACGGATTCATATAAAAATAAAACAAACCAAGGACTTTACTGATTAGTTGGTGGATTACTATAAACATTGATGCAAAAGTGTAGCTGAACTTGAATTAAATTAATGTACAAGTCAACAGTAATGTTGCATCATGGATGGAAATGAAATGAATCTACTGATTAAATAAATTTGAGTACAGACATATGGGTTAATTAAACAGTCAGTGACTGTTGGTTTATTAGAAGAAACTGGTAAACCTATAATGTATGACCTTAACTGATAAATCTATATTATATGGTCTTAACTGGTTAATCTTGAATTGTATTACCTCAAATGGGAATTTCATATTATTTGGTATCAACTTGGGTAAATCCTAATTGTATGACCTCAACTAGTCAGTCCATATTATATGATTTGAACTGGTAAATCCATTTTGTATGCAGTCAAATGGTTAATCCGTATTATTTGACCGTAACTGGTTAATCTATATTGTGTGACCTCAACTGCAGAACATAGAGTATGGTCTTAACTGGTTAGTGCATTTTATGTGACTTAAATTTTTGAAATCTCAAGTATAAAAAACCCCTATTTTGAACAGTACACCTAATTTATTCGGCATGTATGTGAACATTATTAGTAAACCAAAACTTTTGTAAATTTTATTGAAATTTCCTTTGAAAAAATTAAATACTAACCACTACATGTCAACAAAATGTTAAAACTGCATGGTTATAAATAAATAATACCATTACTTGTCATAATATTTTTTTTCATTGCTTTCTTAGTTGTTTGCATTTCTTATAATTGAGCATGCCCAGTTGAAATATACATTAAAACCTTTGTAATGCTATTCAATGACTTTGCCAACTCACTTATTATTGCAGAAATAAAATGTCCCTAAGTTTAATTCTTTGATGTTTTCTTCATATGTCTTCCTCAATTAATCACCAATCTCATTCAGAATGCAAAATTTTGACTAATGGAAAAGTGATAATGAAATGAAGTTTTACTCTAAATTAAATAAAGGTAAGCAATATTATAAGTAACAGTGTAATGGTGACCAACTTAAACATGGTTTATACATCATCAACTTCTTTATAATGGATGGGGGCTAATGGAAGAATCATGTATTATCCCACAAATCACCAAGAAAAATCTCTGTAATACACTGCATGGACACAGTCATATACCTCTTGTGACTTAGACAGAAAGTAGTTCTAGATGAGAAATTACTAACATACACTTTCCACAAAACAAAAAAAAAAAAAGATTATTTTTGTTCACTCAAGTCAAACTTTGTACAAACCAAATTAAGTCAGTAACACACTGTGGAAGGTTTACTGGGTATATCCTATCAATTATCTCAATAACATAGCTGTTTTTTCTTTTTCCTAAAAAAAACATGCATACTTTGAAAAAAATTAAAAGGGGTATATGTACAAGTTAAAACTATATTCTTGGTGCAAAGCATTTTTATTACAAGTGTTAAAATTGTATTTGTGTGTTAAATATAGAAAAATAAAAGTAGCCCCAAAAATGAAAAAAGAAGCTACACATTTTAAATTGTATGTATCTTGTAAGCTTAACTTTGACCCTATTTAGATAACATCTCCATCTCCAGAACACCTCTCTGTCAACAAGGCAGTGAATGTCCCACAAGTATACTTTAAGTATTTAATGTTTAAATTGTTAATTAATAATTATCATTAATCAGGTACTCTGTCAACAAATATGTTTGAAACAATCTGACAAATTCTTTAATTATTTAATGCTTGAAATGTTAATAAAATTATTCTTAATCTGACATCTAGGGGGTTGCCAAATGACTAGACCATAAGAAAGAAAAGGTGATTTATGATATTATAATAATAAATTATAAGAATTTACGTTGCCATATATAGACTTGGATACTAATATATAGCAAGAAAATTAATTTTATAAGACAGTAACAACAATTATGATATACAAAGCCATCAGAATGGATTGATTTCATCAAAGTCTCTTTTATATTTGTCCTCTTGACTGTTGAAAGTTGTGACATAAAAATGATTTATCATAAATCATTGAATCATAGTGTAAGAAGTTTGGATATATTGCTTGGTCATGCTTAATTCAGATAGATTTTTCTATTCAAATTTGTAAGGATAAACATATAAAGAAGGTCACATACACATATTTTAACATTGTTAATTCAATAAAATACAAAATATGTATTTCAATTTTGTTATTTTGTGAATTTAAATCAATCACTTGTTAGCATATTACCAATCATATCTTGTGTTAAACAATATACTTCACAAAACTACAAAAAACATAGAATGCAATACATCCTTCACATTTTCATGATATAATGATTCTTAATCACTATTAGAGAAATGGCTGCACACAACTGTAACAAGAATTATTACAGATAAATCTCATTTTAGAATCACAGATTGATGTTAATTATTATCTGTAAAACTTTGGAATACATTTGCTCAAAATGATTCACAGAAATGTAACATGTATTTTCATCCCCTGCCTTACAAAGAACAGGGGTTGGGTTCTTTACAACACTTGATGCAAAGCATCAACATTGATGAGATGTACATATCATCTTACAGCCTATTAAGGCTTCTTTATTTTATATTGAAGCAGTCATGAGATGGTCGGGGAAACCAGATTTCCCAGAGATAAAATCTACAATTTTCAGCAAGACCTTTTCACACAAAAACCAACTAGGTTTCAAACCTAGGTAATCAGAAGTGCTGTGGTCTGAAGCTTTAGACAACTAGACAACTTAAAAACTGAGGCTACCAGAGGCTGATCTCTCTTTTTTTTTTTTTTTTTTTTATTTGAATTAAATTTAAAAAGGTTTTTACAAATTAAACAATTTAGTTCCTATGTTCAAATAGAAATTATTGCATGCTGCTAAAATAATTGGTCAATTACAAAGTTCATTGATTCTTCTTTGGTGAGTTAAGTGGATAGGGAATGAAACTTTTAAATCATTGAACTATTTTTGGGTTCATGAGGCTTTTTACTTAATAGGAAAAATATATTATTTGACAAATTCACATCTTTTTGGATAAACCTGATTTGTAGCACTATATTTAATTATTTTTCTCATTTTTGGATTTTTCAAAAGAAAATCTTAAATTGAACAAATAATTATGACTTTAAGCTATTGTAATATAATTAATTTTCAAAGAGTAAAATGTCAGTAGAGTTAGTGTTCTTCTGCCCTTCTGGTATTGGTGAAATTGGATTATTGTTTGAAGCTACTTCAAGGTTGTTGTAAAAATATATATGTCACAACCAGAGATGTTCTTGATGATCTTGTTAAAATAGCCTGAATTTGATAAGTTCTGATTGAGAATTAAATTATCACCTGTGATGAATAGCGATAGTTTTTTAATTGAATATATTGATTCCAGATGATATATAATTAGAAATGACTCTATTTTGGGAAGTAATAAAAAAGTGACAGTTATTTTGAAATGCATTACTGTCATCATTAAATGAAACAAAATTTATTCTTAAGTAAGATATATGAATGTTCAATATGAATGAAAATAATATTACACATATAAGTTGCAAAGAATTGATTTTAGAAAAAGGACTTAAAAAGCAATCTGGGTTTTTATAAGATCCATCACAGTTCAGTATAAAATTCTCTTGGCTTTGTGATTGTTTTATGATGTGTAAAATCCCATTTCAATTTTTTTCTGATAAAAAAATTATTATTTGTATGAACATTTGTTATTAATAATAAAAAAAATGTTGCCATGCCAACAAAAAGTCTGAAAAATGACAAACAGATGTGTGTATCGGTAGCTTAAAATATCTTGTTTGATATTTATATTTTATAAGCATACAGAGAGAGAAAGAGAGAGATCATTCAAATTCAACAATGTAACAAATGGCTGCAATACAAACTTAGGGGAATAAAGAACCCAATTTCAAAGCTGTTCTGACATGCTCTTGATAAGATATATAATAAGCAACACAAAGGGTTATACAAAAAAATTGATGGTTTTTATCATTGTTTTTCAAATGTATAGCCAGATTTGTATATTTTAATATTCTGATATGATGTTAAAATGTTACCAGTACATTTAATTAATGTCATACTTATTAAAGTATGATTTTACTGTAATGTATTTTTGTGTCGAAACATTTCTTCTAATTGCCCTTACTAAGTTGAAAAATTGCATGTACCAGTAGCTCATTGGAAAATATAATTAGTAAAACCCAAAAACATTGTCTTGTCAGATAGAAAGCCCTAAAACAACTATTGTTATTGTACCAAAATGCCTAGAAGCTTAAAACTTCATATACAACATTGGCACATGAAGCTTATAAGCTCACAAAGCAATTAATTTTGATGACATTATTTTATTATAATTTTTATTTCAACTATTTTCACAGTTGAGCAGTTGGTTTAAACAATATTTTATTTACAAAAGAAAATCAAAATATCATTATTACAATAGGATACATATATAGTGTGAAATTAATCTGATAACAAGACCTAGGTCTTATAATGTAAACTTTTTTTCACATGTGAGCAATTTACTGATACTTGACTTCTTGTTATTAATAGATGCACTGCATCACATGCTCCAGATAAATTCCAGCAAAATATTGCTTTGATTTAGTTCCAAATAAATTCTAGCTGAATAAAGAAGTTTAAAAAGCGTGGTTAAATAAGGAGAGACTGCAAACATTGAATTGAAAACTGTATCAGGATCTATATTTCTATTACTAGTGGTAGTTCAACTCCCCACTCTTTAATCATAGAATAATAAAGGAACTGTCAGATGAATTAAAATATTTTCAAAATATTATGTAATTTCCACTAAGATGCTTCCTAAGATTGAATGCTATTTCTGATTTAAAAGTACACAGTCAGATTATCCGAGATGGTTTTTTTTTCAAAATGTACAATTTTGAAATTGAATAAAAAAAATCTTTATTAATAATTTTGTTCAGTTGTCATTTGTCTCTTGTTTTCTTTTGCAGAGAACCTTAACATGTAAATTGAAATTTACAATGTTATTATAAAAAAAGATATGATACGTTATGATTTTTCTACCACAAGTAATTTATTCAGTTGCGTTTAACTAAAAAAAACTTACATAATTGATTTAACTGCTGTCGAAATTAAAGCACCCTAAGACTGAAAATAAATGTTAAAGTCATTTGAATCATCAACAGCTTTTCTTAGATCAAGTTGTTTGTGTAAAATATTATGCTAAAAGAACTTGTTTAACTTAAGGGAACTTGAATTCCAATAATAGGTTTTAAAGAAATAAAGTATTACAAACAAGTAATTGTGTGATATCCATATAGATATTTTTTTCTTTTTATATTTTACCTTTTAGAACTTCAGTTTTAATAATACATTTTAAAAGTACTTGGATTATTAAGAAGTATGAGCTTGGTAAATGCCACATTTTAATGAGATATCGCAAGATGATAAACAAGTTTTTGATAAATATCTACATGTAGAAATGAAGTTACTAAGACAACAACTTTGTTTTAACTTATTGATAATTTACAAATGATTGTTATAATGTGGTTTTGTTTAGTCAGTTGAAATCATCAATTCAAAATAGAACTGCTTTGCTTTAAACTTTGAAAACATTATTACAAAGTAAAACACTGATCCTTATCATTAGTTTTTCAGTCAGAGTGTTTTCATGAAAATCATGGTAGAATTCAAATTTTTTGTTTAGACATATAGAAATAGTTTGACTGTAAACCCGGTACCAAAATTATTTAAGGGCACCAAAATAAGATTTGACTGTAACTATATAATATGATGGACTTGCATACTGTTACAAGGTTTACTACAAAACTTTACAATATGACTGCCAAAATGGACCATCATCCCCATGACATGAACATGAACGTGCATGGTTATAATGTCACTAGTCTGTGGTACCAACTGTCACTAGTCTGTTATACCAAATGTTACTAGTAAGGGATACGAAATGTAACTACTAATGTCACTAGTCTGTGATACCAAATGTCACTAGTCTGTTTTACCAAATGTTACTAGTAAGGGAAACGAAATGTCACTACAAATGTCACTAGTCTGTTATACTAAATGTCACTAGTAAGGGATTCCAAATGTCGCTAGTAAGGGATACTAAATGTCAATACAAATGTCACTTGTAAGGGATACGAAATGTCACTACAAATGACACAAACCTGGGATACCAAAGATTGACTACAATCTTTTACAAACTTGAAAATCGCCTCTTAATATTACCGTTTGAAAATAGAAATGTTGCAAATAATAAATGCTTTTGCTTCATTTGGGAAACATAATCAAGAAAACCCATCATAGTTTACACTTGTTGGATTCTAATTATGGATAATCTTTTTACCTTTTTAATGCTTATTTGTGAATCTTAAAATTCTAATTACATTTAAAATCTTAAAAGATAAAAATTTCGAATATAACTTGAGTTTAACTAGATTGATGGTATATGTGTGATTTTCAAAAAAGATGATCAAAATAGTTAAAAAGCATTGTATTTAAATCACTTTTTATCAAGTTTCGTTTCCAAATTGTAGTTTACTAAAGGAATTACTTGTATTATATTCATACAGTAAAAATCCATTTTTTATCACAATTGTTTTATATATTATTCAAATATCACTATATTAAAAACCGCATCAAAATTGGTGACAAAATAAAAAAGTTATATCGGTTTGAAATCCACATTTTCTAACTTTCTCTTGATCGCAAAGTGAAACACCTCGTTTTGAGTTAAAAATTGTGACGTCATTGCAGTATTAGAAGTAGTATCTAGCATAATAGACAGCTGTAACAATTATGATATATCAACGTATGCAGAAGAAAGTAACGACTCTAATATGTACCTAAAATGTCGAATAGTTCGTTTTTATTCGGGGAAGCAATGGACAATCTTTTAAGTGATGAATTTGTAGTATAACCGTATTTATTGGAAACAGAAACGAACGAAAATATTTGAGTCAAGTCCCGACCTACTAGACAATTTTGATTGAAGTTGGTTGCATAGCTGTTAAAAAATACGTGACGAGTGTTAACTTGTCAATAACACGAAAATTGATTATATCCTTGACTTTTTAAAATTATTTTATTAACTCGGACTGGACAGACTCGATAATTGCGATTGGTTGCATAGCTATAACGAAAAATACGCGATTAGTTTTAACTTGTAAAATACACGAAAATAAATTTTACCGTCGACATTTTAAAATAAATTAAATATCAAGTCGGACTGGACAGACTACCGGATGAATATTATGGAACTTACTGAGGCACCAGCTAAAATCAATACATAATCATTCAATCGTCTATGCTTTTTGTGCAATGTTTATTCACAGTCAAAATTAAATGACTGTGATGTAGAAAACTTTCAAGTAATCTGACGGCATTTCATTTCCTCGATAATTGAAAGATGTTCACACAATTAAAGTTTGTAACACAGTTCTCGACAACTGTCCGATGGCTAATAATACTGGGGTAATTAAAAAGAAAAAACAAAATATTAAATCTCAATTGTTTTACGCAAAAAATATTATTATTGTTTAAATTTAAATGACATGGATATAAGAATGAGACCACATTTAAAAAAAACGAAATAATAATAATAATATAATTTTATGGGTTTGTATATATAGAATATAGAATTTAAAACTATCACAGCTAAATATATGCCCAAGGAAAAGTGAAAACTAAAATTTCATAAAATCAAATACTGTGAGTAGATCAATAAACATGCTTTAAATAGACTACTCTGGTCGTCAATTTCAAATTTTTGATTTTGCCTAAAAGTTATATCTTATTATTTCATTATTATTATTATTATTATTATCATTATTATTATTATTATTATTATTATATTATTATTATTATTACTATTGGCATGAAAAGTAAGGAAAATTTTCTTTTTCTTACTTTTAAAATTTTAAAAATGAAATATCCATTTTTCTGACGTGAAATCTTTATACTGTATATTACAAATAACGTTTACCAAATAAAGTTATTTTACTAAACTCGAACTGTAAATATATTATTGTATATTCAGGGTCTTAAGATAACTTTATCAACCTGCAAATCAATTTTGCAAATTATAAGTGACATCCTGTTAAATACAGGTGTGGGTCTCAATCTAAGGAATGTGCCTAATAAACAAAAGGATTAATAATAATCTTAATCTTATATATCCGAAATCTTCCTCTTTATGGAAAGGAAGTGTATGGTATTTTCGCTAAAGCTTTATCTAAGCACGACGAATAAAATTTGTCAAAACTAAAAATCGTTACAGGAACCCTTTAAAGGTTAATTTTGTATTTAAAAATGCAGTTTTCTTAGAAGATTCAGATTGAATATCTAATCAAAATACCTGTTTGGTTTTAGTGTACAATATGTGCACTTTTCATAAATTCTTCCTAATTAGTGACGTTAAGGGCTGGAAAAGTTGATAGCTACAAAAGAAATATTCAAATGCAGTCAGAGATTAATGTCAACAACTGAAAAAACTGTGTTGAATACATTATTTGACTTTGATGCAACAATTACCACTGATATTGCAACACAAGCCATGATATTGCAACAAATGTCATGTTATTGCAACAAATGCCATGATATTGCAACAAATGCCATTATATTGCAAAAAATGCTATGATAATTCTGTTTATCACATGACATTGATCTGGGGTTCAGCAAGATTTGATTCTTTTATTATTCTTAATTTATTTTTAACTATTTTATTATTATTTTTTAAAATTTATTTCATTTTATGTTATTTGCATATTAACTAGCTATTTTGTTTTACTAGATACAGTATAAATTTGTTAACTTTAACGTTTTCTAAAATATCATGCTTAACTCAAGTTTTTTAATGTATAACCTAAATACCAGTTAAATTCTAATGAGCTAGATATGCACATTTCACAGATTCATTCCTCAGCAGTGACACTAAGACCGAAAAGCTTTATAGATAAAAACATAAGCTAAACAGTTGAAAATATGAATCTAAAGTTCCAAAATTTTATAAATCCAAATCCAGCTAAGGAATGCTTTGCATGAAGGAACAAACCTTAGTTTTTAAATAAATTTTAAAAATTTAAGACGGCTGAAAATATTGCTAAGTAGTACAGTTTCTTCTGACAGCACAAACTACTGTCTAATGAGTTTAGGATATCCTCGGGGAGTTTTACTCCTCTAGCAGCGGTACCCGCTCATGGGTAGTAAATATATACACAAATACCAGTTAAATTTTGATGTGACAGATGTGCACGTTTCAGAAATTCATTCCTCATCAGTGACACTAAGATCGAAAAGTTTGATAGATAAAAACGTAAGCCAAACAGTTGAAAAAAATGTATCTAAAGTTCCAAAATAATATAAATCCAAATCCAGCTAAGGAATGCTTTGCACGAGGGAACAAACTTTAGTTTTAAATAAATTTAAAAATTTAAGACGGCTGAAAATTTTGCTGAATGGTACATTTGATAACATAATAAATCAGATTCATAAATGCTAAATAAACATACTATCTTTGAAATAATTCTGAAAACCTCATTCTATTGTCGAAATTGAATCTGCATTGAACAATAATCTTCAACTTTAATGTGCTCTACATGAAATTTCACAATGATGACTGAATTTACACAAAATTTGATACTGAGCTACACTAGATCATTTGTATTGTATTACATTGAAAATTAAATTTAATGAAATTTATGTTTTGTTTTTATTTAATTTAGTGTAAGAAATGCAAATTTAAATACTTTTTTACTGTATTCATTTTGATTAAACTGGAATTAAATTTCATTTTAGTAATTTTAATTTTCAGGAACTGAATTTGTTATTTTCCTTAAAAACTTGTATTGGACTTTAATGCAAGAAATATGTGTTTTTGTGCTCTAAACTCTATTCATTGCACTTCTAATGGATTAAAATGCATAGGCAGATGGTTTCAACTTACTGAAATTGTAAATTTAATATTTAACAAGAATGTGTTCTTCGAAATGAGTATATTAAATACCTATTTGCTGGTTTGGCATACAGTCAACATATTTGCCAATGTGATACCCTATATTCTATATGTATGGTTTCTATGCATGTATATTCTAAATATTTCTGCACACTTAGAAATAATTGATGATTTTAATGCACAGTATTCAGCATATTATTGGGATAAATATATTAATAAAGAAGAGTTCAAAGGTATAAGGTCGATGTCACTGTTTTACAGATAAATATATTGCTTTCTGTGCAAAAACTTGTGATAACTTGATGTAAATTGTTCATACTTAATACACTGATAGATGTTCTGACTGAAAGAACCCTATAGATTTCTTGGTCAAAAGCCAAAAGAATAGGTCACACTTACATTAAATTTTAATAAGGGTTTCCATGCAATAATATGTAATAACTAAAGATTTCTATTATAGAACTCTATTATGCTTTATATTTAATGACGCATTAAAAGATTAAGGCTAATACGTTTAAATGGATTGGACTGAAGTGTTTTGAGCCCAAGTCTAGATTCTTTCTTTAACTTGTATCAAGTCTCCAGTTTCTGGAAAGATGTAAGAAACTGAAGTTCCCAAAGAAAACCAACAAGCTTGGCAAAGTTAACTGACATTTTTTTTCCCACCAAGAACTGCTTTTGGATTGGAACCAAGGTCTTTATATTGCGATTTGTAACGATAAAATTTAAATCACCAAGCCTCCTCCAATTGATTTAAAATTCGTATTTTAAAGGTAAGGGTAATTGTTACTTTGAATCAATTTAAAGGTGCTTGTACAACTTTAGTTGACTGTGATAGAATAACATCACTGACAGATATTCTTGAAAGGTAGAAACTAAATGCTTTTTGAAGCCATTTTTCATAAAGGTAAAGGTAATTTCATAAGAAGTAAATTTATTATTTAAGTGCAATAACTTTTTGATGATATTCCTAGATATAATATTTGTTAATGCAGTGACATACACACATGTTTTTATGACATTATTTCATACATGAAGTAATAAACATTCAAAAACATTTAAGATGTTTTCAGCAATAAGACAAAGTATAATTTTGTTTGAACTAAAATAATCCATAAAAATCAGTACATTTCAGGAACATTCTAAAACATCCTAGGTTTTTGGTTGGCCTGTTTAATTTGCCTTGCTCCAATGGCTGAATGGTGTATTTGACTGGCTAATATATTATAGTGTCTCGCAGCCTGGGTTCTAATCCAACTCAGATCTTAATAACAGAAAAAAGTCAGTTTGTTTGATGGGACCTGTGGTTTTCCCCAGGCAGTGCAGTTCAATCTACCATCCATATAAATAAAAGAATCCTTACTGGGTATAATTTATCATTAACCCCACTAAACTTCTTTTGTTTTTGTGCAATGCCTTCTAGGATATTTCTACTGTTGTTGTGTTGCATTGCATTAGCCATTTTAGGCTATCAAAATAGAATGTTTTATTCCTTTAATCAAATTATGGACTATATATCCAGTCAAGAATAAGCTTAAAGACAACAATATCTTACTTTAAACCCCACGGATCAAACCCAGTCTGGAATTGTGATCCCACGACAACTATTCTTCCTTCAAGACTTTAAGCTAACTTAATCAGAAATCTTAACTAAAAGACCTTATTGCCTATACTGTCCAGCAGTTGATTTGACCCAGTCAAGAATCATGACCGATTGGCATCTATTGCCAACTTTAGAGACAAGGATCAAATTTCAATCAGGAACCATGATCCTGCAATTTTTTAAGGATTCCTAGATTTTAAGAAATATACACGGGTCTTCCTGCTGTAAAACCAAGCTTTATATGATAGAACTAACAAAGGATATAAAAAGTAAAAATAAATATCGGCACCATAAGATGTTAACAGGTGATATTTAGAAAAACCTTACTTTTTATTGGCTCGAACTCAAGAAACCCTATTTATTTTGCAACAAATATTTTATAAATACAAGCACGTATAAAGCCTCTCTATGGAAGATAGAATTACAACAGGATCTTGTCATGTGAAAACATGTGCTTTTTCTCTTTTGTTGTAACATACATGATATTTTTTTATAATTCATTTTTTGGGTTTTTAATTCAATAATATTGATATTCAATCCATTTATTATTAGTACAATTATAATAGTTCTTCAATATACAAAAGTATTTGGCAAACTGATAAAGAAAAAAATTTCTACAAATCTTATATTTTTCAGGATATGATTAACTTACAGATTTGTACATAACTTGTACATATGATAAAGTAAAAATATTGGTTTAATCTAATCTATTTCCTTTTTTCAAAGCAGACAACCATTTAAATGACAAATTATCTAGGAAATAGTTTTTTATATAATTAAGAAATAAAATTCGACATTTCGTGCAACAATCCATTTTAACACTTTCATATTTACGCATTTACAAATATCCTTTAAATATATATTTAGCATTTGTTGAATTATCATGACATTTTTTGGATGCATTTCAGAAATAAAATATACATATAAAGTTAAATATATATTTTGTGGTAATTGTTTTTTCTTTTTATCTGATCATATTTTCCTTATATTTTGCTGTAGTCAATATTTATTTATTATATATATATATATATATATATATATATATATATATATATATATATATATATATATATATATATATTATTGTGTTTGTTAAATTAAGAATAAAGTGTTTGCTTCCTTGACTATAAACAAATGAATACTATAAGTGTCACATAGGTTTTAATTTGATATTAAGAAATAATTTAAAGATAATATTGAGGATATTCAAGGATGTAACACTTGGTTTCTACAATGGTGATTGTGCTGTTACACGCAAACTTTGGTCTGAGTCTTCCATACCTTGTAGAGCTGAGGTTAAAATATACAGGTTTAATTTGAAAGGTACAAGAGTCAATGACCAGCCTAAAGGTAATTATGTTTAGAATGAGGTTATACTTACACAACATCATATATCTTTTTACCTTAATTACATTCATTTAATTGTCCACATTTGATATCTTTGGAGAATTAGTACTGAGGTCAATTGATATTAGTGTGGCCTGACATTACAATCAGTTAATTAGGAATTGTCTGGGTTCAGTAACCAGATCTATATATTACTAACACAAGAGACCCATGGGCCTTAACGCTCACCTGAGGACATGTCCAAAACTTGCAAAGAACTTTACAAAATTCCTCAAGTTTAGAAATCCGGCAATAATAAATCAAAAATATCTAGCCACATTTCATTTATGAATAGCTTATATGCATGATTTGAATACACAGTACAATGAATAAATTCCAAATAATGATTTTGACCTTTTAACATATGAACTTAAACCTTAAATCAAAAAGGTCGTAATATCAATATTCTAATATACATGCTTGTACAAAAAGTTAATGGTTTTCAAGATAATTTACAATTTAAGTCTTCTTCTACAGATATGACCCTGAACTTTAAACATATGACCTTGAGTCATATATAAAAATGATTGTCATATCAATACCTATATTATTTTAATATTTATGCCTAAACAAAAAATAATAGTTTTCAAGATAATTAACAATTTCAGTACACCTTTGTAGCTATGACCTTGACGTTTTGAACATATGACCTTGATTCATATATCAAAATGATTGTGATATCAATACTAACAATATTCTATCATACATGCCTATACAAAAAGTTGACAGTTTGCAAGATAATCAACAATTTTAGTACACGTATGCAGCTATGACCTTGGCCTTTTGAACATATGACCTTGAACCATATATCAAAATGATCGTCATATCAATACTTACAATATTCTAATATATATGCCTTTACAAAGAGGTGATAGTTTTCAAGATAATTTACAATTTCAATCTTCTTCTACAGATATAACCCTGAAATTTTAACATATGACCGTGAACAATATATCAAAATGATTGTCATATCAATATATATATTATTCTAATGTACATGCCTATACAAAAAGTTAAGAGTTTTCAAGATAACTAACAATGTCAGTCTTTTTCTACAGATATGACCCTGAACTTTTAAGATATGACCTTGACTCATATATCAAAATGATTGTCATGTCAGTGCCTATATTATTCCAATATACATGCCTATATAAAAGTTAATAGTTTTTAAGATAAATTACAATTTCAGTAAACTTATGCAGCTATTACTTTGACGTTTTGAACATATGACCTTGAACCATATATCAAAATGATTGTCATATCCATACCTACAATATTCAAGTATACATGCCTTTACAAAAGCTTATAGTTTTCAAGCTAATGCACAATTTAGTATTTATAAGCAAAAGATAACATTTCAGGGGCAACAACTCCTACATGGACTATCATATAGTTACGAAACTTGGTACCTTTTAAAATTTTGTCATGGGGAACATTTTAACAATGTTTTGAATTCAAATATCTCTAAATATTGGCAAGAAAATTGCCTAAAACTGCATAAATCACAAATAAGGTCATATGACCTTGATTTGTGACCTTGACCCAAATTTAAAGGTCATTTCAAGAAAAAGTCAAAACAAAAACCCATATCATTATCTGTTCAAAAAGTCGTTATAACAATTTGAAGCCATTTTACAAAATTTTTTAAATTAAACGCAAAAACGCGTTACCCATTTTTCGACTAAATTTCACGAAATGAACAAACTATAGGCTTAAGACCCTAGAGAAGCTAAATATCACATCAGATTTTTTCTACCATCATCGGTTTCAGAGAAGAAAATTTTTTATGATTTTTGGACCCCTAGGTCACCTTGACCTCGTATTGGTAGCCATGGCAACGCAATGAACAAACCTGAATTGCACCAACCAATATGTGCACCTGACTAAGTATCTTAGAAATCTGTTCAGGCAATTGTGGTGGAGAAGTCGAACATAGGTGTTAACGACACACACACACGCACGCCCACACACACACGCACTCACTAACGCACGCACGCACGCACAAACACATGCCGCGCCATGCCATAAGTTCACCGAAAGGTCAGGTGAGCTTACAATGAATAAAACAACATCAATATCTTGACCGATAAAAATTCAGCGACTGGTGCAACATCAATACTTTAACAATAACAGGATGTTTAACACAAGTATAATATGGAATTTATCAAACTCATCAATAAATTATAATGTCTTGTGTTTGATATGGAATTTATTAAACTTGTAAAATAAGTTTTATATGCCAGACCTTCGACATGTTGATGCCTTATGATTGGATTAATAGTGTCATTTAGAATTCAAAATTCAACTGGTATTTGTATTGTATATTTACTACTTCTGAGCGGGTACCGCTGCTGGTGGAGTAAAACTCCTCGAGGGTATCCATAACTCAGTAGGAAGTACTTTGTGCTGTCAGAAAATGTAGCATTTAGCAAAATTTTCAGCTGCCTTAAATTGTAAAATTTGTTTTAAACTAAGTTTTGTTCTCTAATGCAAAACATTCCTTAGCTGGATTTGGATTTATATGATTTTGGAACTTTAGATTCATTAATTTACAACTCTTTGGCTTATGATTTTAATTATCAAACTTTTCGGTCTAAGTGTCACTGATGAGGAATTAATTTCTGAAATGTGCACATCTCGTACATCAAAATTCAACTGTATTTGTATTATACATTTATACCACAGTTAAAATTCTTTCACTTATATCTAGAGTACCTGGAGAAAACCACTGATTTTCTGGAATTGGACTGACAAACTTTCTCACATTAGGATATGCCCGAATGGGATTTATACCTAGGGTAAGAGGCATTGTGATCTAAGCACATGTTGTAGAGAGCTTGGCCACCAAGCCCCTGATGCCTTATAATGCTGACATGGATAGGTACAATAATGTTATGATAAGGGACATAACCAATCAGTAGAGACTTTTGTAACTACAACAACTTACAGTTAATTACAATTGTGAGAATTTTCTTTATAACAAAAGCATGTCTTATATACAAAAGATAGGCAGTGTAGAAATTTACAAAAGCAAGAGATCTTGTATTACTGAACTGATAAAAGTCAAAACTTTTCAAGAAGTGGTTATGCCAACGTTCAATAATAATCCCTGAACCAAAAAATATGGAAATATAAAACAATAATTTATGACTATAACGTCATTTTTATTAACATATTTACTTAAAACTCCAAAGCATTGTTGTATTAACTTCAAAGTTTTAAATGAAGGTGTTATAATTTGGTGTTATAATTTAGTTTAAGTATGAATAATTAAATTTCATTTCTTTTAAATAATGCAGAATACAATTTTTTGAATTTTTTCAATAGAACAATACTGTGTCATGTTTATCAATCCTAACCTATATCACATCTCATGTTTAAATTGACTCTTTGTTACATAGACTAGTAGCATACATCTATCTAGTGGCACCAGCTATACTGTGTTTTCTTAGACTGTAAATCAGTATAACAAACCTTGTTCATTGAGCAACTTCTGACCTAAATATTGAATTTTACATGACAATTCTCTTAAAGAACATTTAAGTTTAAAATTTTGGCAAACAAGATTTTAAGGATGTTGAATAAAACGTAGGTCAAAATAAAACAGCTAGGTATATATCTGGATTCATAGTTGTTCTGACAGTTATCCAGATTATGCTCAGAATTTTGTTAAAAAGACGGTCAAAATCCATTTGGTTTTTCAGGTGTTTTTAGGACTGTGATAATGTTTTGCTATTTTTTACTTGCTTTTCACACAGATGTCAGCACTATAGACTAATGGAATGGTACTTTTGTGATAAATTTGTACAAAGCAATTCTCATTTGATGGTTTTATCAATGTATGTATGGTTAAATTACTTTATTATCATCCCTTATCCATAGGGCAACTTGAAATTGTCAATTTAAACTGAAGGAAAATGAAATTATATTCTCAATTTGTAGATAATTTGAATCTTGAGTTTTGACGTGTCAGAAAAAATAATATCTGTTACTGCTTTGGTTGAAGAAGTTCAATCAATAAAATCTTACATTTTTGTAGGTCGTGTTTAATCCTAAACAATTTCATTTTGACAACCACGGGCTGTTCATATATATGCAATTAAATTGAATTTTTAATTATATTTTAATAAAGAAATAACATCAAATAGGAAAGAATTTAAACGAACACATTTTAATGAAACTCCATATAACACTTCACATTAATTATCTCCATGATTTTTTGTATATCCTGTTCTTAAATAAAGACCCAATCTTGAAGGTCAAGGTCCAAGCAGTATATTCAAGTTTAAATGATTCTTATTCATCAATAATTTCTACCATACAGAAATTACATTACAATCAAAGAAGTAATTTACATGGTTAAGTGGTGTGTCATGACCTTTGACCACAGTAATATCTTAAAGGTCATAGGCTAAGGAGTGTTAGTGTAGGTTTTAGAATATTGTCACGGCCTTAACTCCCGCTGATTTAAAGGAACTTCATGGAACTTCAAACAACATATTTTTACCCTTTTTTAAAGCAACTTCAAACAAAAAGTGTTTAATGATGGTAGCATTTTGGAGGTTAGTTTAACTTTTCTTGTAAGAATTTTTGGGAGTTTAATTTAGGTTTTACATAATTCATATTTTAAATATTTTTGATTGCAATTTAGTTTTTACAAAAGTTATTTTCTTGTGTTGAAAAAAGGGATTCTCATCATTTTGCAGGGTGAAATATATTTTATTTAGAATAAATTGCGTATATTGATTACTTTATATTGCTAATCTTATTTCTTTATCCATTTACTTCTATTTACTTGTTTTATTATTATTATTATTATTATTATATTATTATTATTATTTATTAGAATTCTAACTTGAATGTAGCCATTAATTTGACAGGCTATCTGTTTCAGAAGTTACTCATGCAATAATATTGATTCTTAATTGATTTTATTTGTTTGTTTTTCTTGACAACAAAGGATACTGAATCATCAACCTCTCTCAACCTTATATACAGAAATGTCAAGAACTCTTAGACTAAACTACAATTCTGAAGACACTTAAAGACAATTCAATCAGACTTTAGAATATTTAGTAATAAGCTTCTGTTCTATGCTTATCTTTCTGATTTTAAAAACTTGAAAACATTTTATTGTCAACACTTCTTCAACTCCTTGACATTTTCAACATACTTATTAAATATTTAAAATGTGAACAGTAAAATGATTGAGTTTTAATACCATTAATGGTTTTTATTTTACCTTAACGGTTTATAAATAACTTGACAATTTTTATTTCCTGAAGACATTCTGAATATGTTTTGAAATGCTTTGGATTATTATATCTAAAATATAAATGCTGAAGATCTTGTGATATTTCCAGTGAGAGGCTGTTATAAAAGATGTGTAAGTGACATGAGAGTAGATTAAAATATATAATACAAATACCAGTTAAATTTCGATGTGCCAGATAGGCACATTTCGGAAATTCATTCCTCATCAGTGACACTAAGACCGAAAAGTTTAATACATAAAAAATATAAGCCAAACAGTTGGAAATAATGAATCTAAAGTTCCAAAATTATATAAATCCAAATCCAGCTAAGGAATGTTGTGCATGATGGAATAAACCATAGTTTTAAATTAATTTCCAATTTTAGGCGACTGAAAATTTTGCTTAATGCTACATTTTCTGACAGCACAAAGTACTGCCTACTGAGTTATGGATACCCTCGGGTAGTTTTACTTCACCAGCAGCGGTACCCGCTCAGGGGTAGTAAATATATAATACAAAAACCAGTTAAATTTTGATGTGCCAGATGTGCACATTTCGGAAATTAATTCCTCATCAGTGACACCAAGACCGAAAAGTTTAAAACATAAAAATATAAGCCAAACAGTTCGAAATAATGAATCAAACCGAGTCTCACATAATCATGTATGTACAAAATTGAATATTTTCAATTTTAATCAAATGTAATGAAATGGGCCGATAATACTATCGAGTTGTCGCCCCCTGATCCGCTAGAGGGCTACTACTTCCGGGGAGTTCACAGTTGTAAACAACTTGGTTGCTACTATTATGTATCTATTTAAATGCCCGGTGTATTACTTTTAATACATCGATTCTTTTATGCAAAAAGTTATACATAGACTTGACTGTTGTTTTAAATACATTTTTTACTTAAAATCAATTATCTTTAATTGTCATTGAAATATTACAGTGTTAAAAATCGATACGATTTGACGATGCGTATGTTGACCTTATCTGGACACGTGCTCAGTTAATGGAGAGGGTTAGATCATAGAATTTATCCCGTAATAAAATTGGGGAAAAATCATCATATGTTGCAATTTTTATTGTAAATAGTGAATTTATACCTAGTTATCGGTCTCATACACGCGTTACCTGGATATAAGTAATATATGGTTGTATATAAAAGATGTTACTGAATTAAACGTCTTTTTTTTTCATTTTCAAGTTTTGAGAACTATTATTCATTAACTGATGCCAGAGAGATACAATATACAATATTCAATATGAAAACAGTTAAAAATTATAAATTAAAAAAAAAACACTCGTGTCCTATTTATTAACACGATCCACAGTAAGGAAAATATTACTTAATTAAATAAAACCAAAAAGTAACGACTACATACAATTTATTTTTGTATTATAATTTGATTTATTTGTCTTTCGTTTTATTATTATGATTATTATGATTATTATTATTAATTATTATTATTATTATTTTATTATTATTATTATTATTATTATAAGTTTATGTTAACCCTTGTCAGCACAAGCGATATGTCTAAAACGACATGCAATAATTATTGCAATCACAGTTTTTTAAAAAAAACATAACGATTGGTATTTAAAACAAAGTGAAAACGTTTCAAGTAAAACAAACAGAAGCCAATTTTTAATATCGGAGAGAGAGACAGAGAGAGAGGGAGAGAGAGAGATTTAAAATGAAAGCTTATTTTCTGAAAAAAATCGAATATAGTGAATATAAGTGATAATAGAAAAAAGAAGTTCTAAGTAATTATGAGTGATAGAGAGAAAATGCTCGTAGTGATTATGAGTGATAGAGAGAAAAGGACACGTAGTGATTTTAAGTGATAGAGAGAAAAGACTCATAGTGATTATGACTGATAGAGAGAAAAGGACACGTAGTGATTTTGAGTGATAGAGAGAAAAGACTCATAGTGGTTATGACTGATAGAGAGAAAAGGACCTGTAGTGATGATTGAAAAGTCGTAGAACTTATGAGTGATAGAGAGAATAGGGATTGTAGAGATTATGACTGACAAGAAAAAACGTATTGATTATGAGTGATAGAGAGAAAAGGACTCGTATTGATTATGAATGATAGAGAGAAAAGGTTTCGTAGTGATTATGACTGATACAAACTTAAGATAAATTATTATTGTTTTTCAAAATTATTTTTGAATTTTTATATTAACAATAATTTAACATGGCTTGCGTAATTATCAAATTTGTTCAAACGGGCTCTTAGTAACTGTGAAATGTATTCAGATTATCTCAAATTGAATACCAATTATGGCTGTTTACTGTAAACAATATCCTTCCATCAAATATACAAGTGTCAAAAATTTTCAAGGTATTTTGGGAAAATAAAAACCCTTGATGTATAGAAAGTCGGGATAAGTGTGTATATTAGACCGTGTCAAGGTGTGAATATACACAGGTATCTTCAAATACCTGTGGATATTCACCCGTCGATATACTTGTTAATTAAAGACCAATGGTTGTATCTTTGTACCTGAGACGATCTTGTATACATGTAAGGTTTTAAGCATGCAATATGTGTTCAATTCCATAGGACAAGACCTCCCCTATTACCTGATCAAGTGTCAAAATTAAGTCAACATAGACATCAACTCTGATTGCACAAAATCGGTTTTTCACACTGTTTGATTTAAATGACAAGTAGAGAAAATAAAAATCATTTTCTTTTAATAACAAAAAATCCTCAAAGTTATATATGACCATTTTACATAAAACAATCGAAGTATTTAACTGAAACGCCAGACATTTAATAGATAAAAGATAGTTGTTTACAACCGTGAACTCCCCGGAAGTAGTATCCCTCTAGCGGATCAGGGGCCGTAACTCGATAGTGTTATCGGCCCATTGTTTGTTTAAACTAATGTATAAACATCCTAAAAAAATTTCTGGCTTCTACAAAATTGTTGCTGAAATTTCCATAGTTTATAAACATTATTTTTAATTTCAGCTCTTGCTTTATGTTTTATCCCTATCTTGTTTTTTCTTTTTACATGTGTATTTCTCTCTCTAGATAGTATTTACATCGCTGATGTCACTAGGTACCATTATCAGAATGGCCATTTAGAAGGAGTCATTAAGTACCTTTATGGACCAAGGACCCTCCCTGAATATGTTATGAAAATAAATAGATTAAAAAAGATGAAAGTAATAAGATTTTTTTTACTGAAAAAATGTATACAATTATAATCGGCAAATACAACATACTTATTTTTTATGATGGATTTATTCTATATTTAATGAAAAAGTTCTGAAAGATATTGATTCCAGATTCACTAGAACAACAACTATTTTTGTGAACCGAAAGCTTACCAACTCTGATTTCGTTGAAGAAATATATATCTGTCAAAAAGTAACCTTTGTAGTGAGTAATGGTGTAATTGATCAACTTCAGCCAATAATGTTTGTTAAAAGTTTAGATTATACATCAGTCATGTGATGTAAGGCATTTTATTGTTTATTTTTCTTGGAAATCCAAACACCTATCCATGAAACATGTATTGTGACTTAAAGAACTCTTTGCTATCGTATATAGGAATAGAAAAAACAACAACTGATTATTGTTTATGTTAGACTTTATAAATAAATCCATCAGTGAATTTTTACAGGAAGGAATTAATTGAAAAACGGGAGACCAAGAAGTGAATTTTTATACATGGCTGGCAACATTAATGACTTTGGAAGAGTATTGAAAATGCAATCGGCTTGTTACAGTAAGAACGTTTAAAAAAGAATTGATTCTTAAATTGATGTCATATTCTGACAAGGTTAGACCGCACATCTCTTAAATGAGTATACAAATGAAAAAAATACATATTACTATCTGCTTTGGTAATGTAGCATATTTGTCACAACTTTCAAGGTGAAGTCTATACTAATTTTTTTTCTAGAAAAAGGTTGAAATTTTCAAGTATCAGTGAAGAAAATTTGTAAAAGATTTGAGAAATGAGTAACTACATTTGTAAAAGTACATATTATTTTTTATACATACGAGAAGGGTTTTTATCTTGACTTCTGTCCCAGTACTGGTTAGTCCAATACCAGTGTTATACACTGTTTGTTTGATGATAATTAGGGGATTAGTTTTCTAGTATCCAAAAGATTTCAAAAAAGTGCACACAAGTTAAAAATAGATTCCTTTTACTTAAACACAGATTAGATACCACAGAAACTTGTGAAAAATACTTACCATTGATGTTAACTAAAATATTTTCTGTAATTATCTGAAAAGTCACTTTAAAACAGACAAGCAAACATTCAGGTTTACGGTAAGTTAAGTGTACCATTAAAAAACCAAGGGTTTTGTGTTTTTTCTTAATATTTTAGCTCAGGCTATTTGCTTAACATCCATCCCGCTTAACTTGACACCTGAGGTGTCTATTCCTATGGGAAACTTCAACGACCAATGAAATTTCTCATATTGTTCAGTTTTGTGAAAGTCTTTTGAGTTTTTGTCATCAATATTCTATCTTATTCCCTTTTGATTTTAGTTGTAAAATACCATTTGGTTTTAATTCATTCTTTATTTGCTTTCCCCTGGTTTTCCCTAGCGGGCTCTATAAACAGTTTTATGCGTTGTGTACAAATTATTTATGATCTGTCTTTTGTCATTTGTACCATTTTTGTCATTCATTAGGGATGTTTTTTGTTCAATGATGATGTAGTGTAGAGTCTGATAGACTTTTTTTTATAACAAAAGACATCCTCAGTTTGGTGTTCTTAAGGTTCCTTTCATGGATCACAATAGCTATTACGCCCATGGTATTGAACATTACTCTACTTAGGGTCAGATAAGTTATTGCCCATATTCAAGTCGTCATTGAATAAGGATAAAAATAGATGACGATGTTGTAATGAAGTTCTGTCCCAGGCAGTGGAAGACACATTTATTCATAAGTGCCTAGGCCCCTAAAGCTAGTGGCGTGTTCTCTATTTGCAATATATTCAAAGTTTATTCTGGATAATATTATTTCATACTTTAAAATAAAATGGCTACATGAGAAGTGGACGTAATTGAAATCAACAGGTTTAATCAATAAATTTAGTTTTGAGTCTTTGAAAAGAGATCAAAGACTCAAGAAGTATAAAATGAAATGAATTTTTTGATAATTCAAATTAGAAAACAGTCATTTTTATGTACCAATACAGTTCTTTGTATCAAAGATGCATATGTTTGATGAGAAAAATTTGCCTGTAAACTTTAACCTTTTGTTCTTAAAACTTGTTTATGATAACTTGTTAACCGTCATTTCAGTTCATTACAGATACACATCATATAAGCTAAAGAAAATAAAGACAAGTGTATTTGAATTCATGGTCAGTAAGCTGAAGGTATTTAGACACATGAAATTTTTATTATGTAATAAATCATCCCTTTCAGTAGCGTAATGTAAATGAACTGTCTTGACATTATGATCATCAGTCCACTAGCACCTTAAAGTCGCAAAAAGTTCATACAAGTTCAAAACAAATCCTTTACACTTACATAGAGCGTATGTTCCACGTAGAACTGATATTTTAATTACAAACCCAGACTAGAAATTTTCTTTCTGTGATTATCTAAATGTTGCTGACCTGTCAAGAAAAACATTCAGACAAGAATTTATTGTTTTATTGATTGCACCAGTATAAAAATTGCCCCCGATATGGTCCCGTGCTATTGAAGCTTAGAATATTTACTAATAATATATCGTGTTTACCATCCTAAGCTACGAATTGTTTAGTTGTTATAAAATACAAACACATTTCATCAAGGGGAAACAAAAGATGATAATTTTTTAAAAACATTTACTTAACATTTGTTTTCAAAACCATTTTATATTTTAGTTCCTATGTGGATTTTTATACCCCCCAATAAGATTTCTCATCTTTTTTTTTTAATTCTTTGGTATATTGATTTTGTACTAATTGTTTATGATTTGTCTTTTGTCATTTGTACCACTTATATAATCCATAACGGATGTAGTTTGTTTTCTGACGATTTATTATAGTGTCTCATACAAAACCTTAACTTTGCACCACAGCGAACATTCTCAGCTTAGAAGCTAAAAGACTGCAATAAGGTTTATGGTGCATTTCTATCTAACATTTCTTAAGTATTAGGCTATTATTTAATTAGGTGTTAGTGTTAGACTGTCTCGATATATAAAAGCATATAAAACTCCATTTGCTCAATTTTAACATCTTTATAAAAACAGTATATTGAAACATTTAGCAATACTTATAAGCTCTAGATTTAAGGTGTTTGTTTTTATTTTTATTATTCTTATCAAGAAGTTTGCATTAAATTATATGGCTCATTAAGTATGTTATTTTTTGAACATGGTCAATCTTTGTATCATTGTTTAGAAAGGGAAATTTGTAAATTATAACAACCTTTTATACATCAAATAATTACTAATTTATAACTTAATAAACGTATTTAACAAATTTTACAGCTTATAACTGTGACACTTGATATTAACGAAGGGAATAAAGATAGGCTAATTTGTATTCATGGTTAATTAGTTGTTGGTATTTATACACATTTCTTATATAAAAAAATCTCTTTCTTCAGTATCCTAATGTAAATGGACTGTCTAGACATTATGGTCATAAGTTGTCTAGCACCGAAAAGTCGAAAAATTGCACGCAAGTTTAAACAAATCTTGAACACTAAACAAAGCTTATATTCCTCATAGCCTTGTAAATAAAATATACCACTGAGATAAGAAAGCTTTTTTTGTTGTTACCAATGAAACATCTAAATGGCTGCTGATCTGTTATAAAAATATTCAAGCAACCATATAGGGTTAATTAGCTTGCATCAGTTATAAATCTGTCCCTATCATGTTTAAGTTTATAGTTTGGTAATGATTCATCATGCACCGTGTTATGCTAGGGGTGTTTTGTTGTTGTAGAATGCAGAGAAATTACATTCGGTGAAACGAAACATAGAAGACGTTTTTGTTTTCTGAATAATTTGTGTGTCTTTGTTTTCAAAACTACTTTGTTCAAACCTTTTTCAATTCCTCTGTGGAATTTAATTCAATATCAATGTCAATTTTCAATATCACACACATCAACTGTCTTGTCGACGGGAATTAATCTAAAGCAGTATGCGTTAATTTTTTTCATTATCACACTCGTAACCTGAACAATGCCTGACACTTTAAATCATCACAATTCATTACCGAACATTTCCGTAATGACGTCAGATTGAAACAATTGCGTTTGTGGATATTACAAACGCTTTACTAAAAACTTTTAGAAATCAAAAGGCAGTGCGTCAACAAAAAGAAGTGCCGATGGAAATCTTAAATTGTTTCGAGAATTTCTGGTTTCAAATATCAAGAATGTGGTTTCAAATCGTTTATTTTTGTGTTATATATTAACTACCCCTGAGCGGAAACCGCTGCCATTTAGCAAAATTTGCAGCCCTCTTCATGTTTGAAATATAATAAAGCTAAGGTTTGTTACCTCATGCAAAGCATTCTTTTGCTGGATTTGGATTCTTATAATTTTGTAACTTTAGATTCATTAACTTTCAACTGTTTGGATTATGTTTTTTATCTATCAAACTTTTTTGGCCTCTATTGTCACTGCTGAGGAATGATTATCCGAAATGTGCACATGTGACACATCACAGTTTAACAAATAATTGTGGTATATATATAACACAAATACCAGTTCAATTTTGATGTGCCAGATGTGCACATTTCGGAAATTCATTCCTCATCAGTTACAATAAGACCGAAAAGTTTCATAGATGAATAACATAAGCCAGACAGTTGAAAATAATGTATCTAAAGTTCCAAAATTATATAAATCCAAATCCAGCTAAGGAATGCTTTGCATGAGGGAACAAACTTTAGTTTTAAATAAATTTCAAATTTTAGGCGGCTGAAAATTTTGCTGAATGGTACATTTTCTGACAGCACAAAGTACTGCCTACTGAGTATTGGATACTCTCGGGGAGTTTTACTCCACCAGCAGCGGTACCCGCTCAGGGGTAGTAAATATATAACACAAATACCAGTTGAATTTTGATGTGACAGATGTGCATATTTCGGAAATTTATTCCTCATCAGTGACACTTAGACCGAAAAGTTTGATAGTTTATTAACAAACGAAGAAAAGTACAATGCAGCATTCAAAATGTGGTCTTATTTATTTTATGAAAGACACTAAGAACATTTATATGAAAAAATGTACCATTTCTTCATCTAATGACGTGTTTTCCGCTTTTGAATTAGAAGGCATTTCGTTCTGTTTCACACACAGTCCCGTGATTTCCAAGGACAATATGCATACAAGATATTCATTATAGTAAAACAAAAACATACCGACTTTTGTTGAGTGTGTTATGGTAGATTATCACCCTCAGCAAAAAGAACTTCATTTTATAATTTTTATTTCATGTATTTATTTATTTTTATTTATTTATTAACTATTTTTTCTTAGGGTGATAAACTTTGTCTGGGATGTTAATTTTGTTTTTACTGAGGGTGATAATCAAACGTTAATTTGGTTAGTTGGTAGTTATAGATTGTCTTGACATACTTGACAACACTTAAACACCTTTTTTTGTATCCTTAAGACAGCTCCATCAACGGACTATAATAAGCAATGGAACTATCCTTATCAGCATAAGATTCAAGGTTATTATTCTGAACATCAAATTTCGGGCTGAGAAATGAAAATGCAACTTAAATTAATTATTTCCCATCAACGAGTTTTTCTTTTTTAAATGTAAATTGTACGTTTGAAGAATATTCAGAGGCTGGTAAATTTGGAGATGAAATAAATGTTTTTATTATTTGAACTCAAAAATACTTTGTTTGTTACATAATCTTTGTATCGCAGATAAGGTTAAGAAAAATGTATCTACAAATATTTCAACCTTGAATACTTGAAACATTTTCTTGTTTATAAAAACTTGTAAAGTTAACCGTTTAACAACGTTTAACAGTTGCACATGATATAGAAAAGGTACATTTGTATTCATGGCCAATGACCTGATGAATTTGCGACACATGGGAACTTCTTATTATGTAATAAAACATCTTTGTATTTCAAAGGGAAATCAATAACGGGTTTAGTCTGTCAGAATATCACCAGTTTACATCTAAAGATGTTGGATTCTCCTGTTATTTGCCAAATGATACCAGTTATGCATTTCATTTATGCATTTTTTTTATTCAAACAGCTTTTAACATTATTAAACTAATAAGGACACGCCAATTTGTATATCATTTTCTTTAAATTAATGTTATTTAAAACTTATTTCACCGTAACAAACGTTTAACTGTATTTTTCAAAATGTTTAATTTTTGTTTTGAATTTAATTATGCCTTGCGCACTTTAGGATTTTAACGGCCATTTTTTGCAAGTGATATCTGTATTCATTAACGGTTTATATGATACAATTGAATAAAAGAAGATGAAATGTTATCTATAAAATGCTGTTCTTGAGGATAGAAGTCTACTTGCTTGGCAATATTTAGGACTATGTAATGACCAGAAAAACATTAGTTATATAACTGGATAGAGAGACACTCAAGTCACTAGTTAAAACACATATTTTAGCAGAATTAACAACAAAGGATACACAAAACCTTTAAGTTTCATTCAAATTCAAACATTAATAGTAACGATATCTTGATTCAAATAATACAAATTCACTGAAAATTATCTTTACAGCAACAGTCTTTGTTATCAAACGCAGCTTGAAGTGAAAACAAAAGATAACAAGAGGTTCATGGGCCATAATGCTTACCTGAGGATATCTCCAAAATTGTTTGCAAAGTGCAATAGACAATATATCAAGTGCAGAAACTTTACAAGTTTTCTCAACTCCAACAAAATTTTACTCACATTTCATTTATAAGCTGCTTATATGCATGAAGTAACTGTAGTACAATGAATATTTCCAAATTATTAACCATTTTCAGTATACTTATTCAGCTATGCCCTTGACCTTTAAACATATGATTCTAAACCATATATCAAAATGATGGTCATGTCAATACCTATAATATCTAATGTACATGCCTATGCAAATTTACCAGTTTTCAAGATAATTAACAATTTAAGTCTTCCTATGCTGATATGACCTTGACCTTTGAACATATAACCTTGAACTATATATAAAAATGATCGTCATGTCAATACCTACCATGTTCTTATATACATGCCTAAACAAAAAGTTAAGTTTTCAAGATAATTTGCAATTTAGGGCTTATTTTGCAGCTGTCACCTTGACCTTTAATCATATGACCTTTAACCATATATCAAAATGAGCATCATATCAATACCTACAATATTCTAATATGCATGACTATACAAATAGTTAATAGTTTTCAAGTTAATGAGCAATTTAAGGTTTCTTTTGCAGCAGTGGTCTTGCCCTTTAAACATACGACCTTGATCCATCTATCAAAATGATCGCTATATCAATACTAACAATATTCTAATATACATGCCTATACAAAAAGTTAATAATTTTCGAGATAGTTAACAATTTAAGGCTTCTTTTGCAGCTATGAACTTGAATTATACATCAAATGATCGTCATATTAATATATACAATATTCTAATTTACATGCCTATACAAAAAGTTAAACGTTTGCAAGATAATAAGCAATTTAAGGCGTCCTTTGCAGCTGTGACCTTGACCTTTAAACATATGACCTTGAACCATATATCAAAATGATCGTCATGTCAATACCTACAATATTCTTATATACATGCCTATACAAAAATTAATAGTTTTCAAGATATAATAAGAAATATATATTTTTTTAGCAATTCTTCCACTCAGTGCCTTACAATTTCCCAATTTTGAGCCCCATGTCTACCATTTGTGCAAATCTAAAACTAGATGACCTAAGCATGTTATAAATGAAATAACTTAGGTAAATCTCTTGTACATTCATAGGAGAAGATTTTTTAAAATTTTTCAGTTCTTCCCCCTTATCGGGTCCGAAGATATAACTTCTTTATTTGTGCAAATCTGAAAGGTCTACATCCAGGCATGACGATTGCTTAGTTTCATTAAATTTGGCCCACTGGTTTTGGAGGAGAAGATTAAAATGCAAAAAGTTTACGCACGACGCACGACGCACGACGGACGAAGATGGATAGCAATAACTCATCTGAGCTTTCGGCTCAGGTGAGTTAAAATTATTTAATGAAGACAAGACAAGAAATTAGAAACAAATACCATCGATTATGGATTGTATTTCATATTGTGTTTTTTATTGTGTGTGACACTGGAGATAGTTTAACTTTTGTTATTGAGCTAAATTTCTTAACTTCATTTTAGCCATACATCCTTTGTTGTTAATAATTTTTTTCTGATTGCATGTAAAAGAAATCAATTGAATATGAACTTTTGGTGACCTCTTCACTTTAGAACCAACTTATATTTATACTTTATACCTTATATGCACGACAGTGTTATATGAGAATTTATTGTTGCAAAACGATATTAACAGTTGATAACAAGGATTAATTTAGAAATAAAGTATTTGTACCTTTGATCTGGTTTATTTGTATATCAAATATGATATAGACTCACACAATGCTAACGATTAATAAGGTCTTTAAATGAAATTAGGGCACTGATTTAAAATAAATTGTAAAGCTATTATTTATTCACCAATGGTCATTTCTGATGTGCATTATTTGTGCATATTGGAAAAGAAATACTTTTGATACAGTTTCTGTTTTCTGAATCTTTCACTTTTATTGTCATTCTCTTATTATGTGTACTGCAGCTAACCTGACATATAAAGTAAAATCTTAATGGCCTGAACTAATTTAGTTAGTGAAAATTCATGCAAACCACTTTGATTTGGGCTACTTAAGGGTCATCTGATTTTTGATTCATCTTTAAAGATAGGTAATACCTTGCTAGATCAGACAGTCAACATTAAGCCTTTGTTGTAATAATGGAATGAAATATTGCACGGTAATTCAATTAAGTTCTGGACTGGTATGTTTGTTTTATTTCTGGCATTGGCAATAGAGGTCAAAATAAAACAAACATACCAGTCCTTGTCTAAACCTTATTCAAAAGATTAAGTTCCAGTATTACTGTGTTCATAAGTAATGTTTACATAAATGCTGTTCTGTCATACAGCTTGGTGTCACTCTTGATTTGATTCCATCAATAAAAAATCTTTAAAAGCGAAAATACTTAGATGGACAATATACGTTTTACATTCTTTAAATATGAAAAAATGATTTAAAAGCAGGTACTAGTTTACTTGATGAAGATTTTGTTTCATATAAAAATTTACTTTTAGATTTGTTTATATTTATATCGACATAAACAACCAAACAACTTAAATAAGAAGTAAAATGATTATTATGGTGAAATATTTAAAAAAAAAATATATTGTTAGTGCTTGAAAATGTTTACATAATGTTAACAATAAAAATTGAAGTCCCAGCATAAATAATAACTTAATTGCTAGACTAAGTTCAATTTCAAACGTTTCAAATTGCATTAAGAATACATTATATCTTGAGTTACCCTAACATTATTATTATTATCCTAGAGGCTGCTAAATTCGAAATATCTGATTTTAAATTTTGTTTAATTGTTATGAGTTTCTTATCAACTGTTTCCTGAATCTTTATTTAATTGTGTTGATTTTTTATTAGCTGTTTCATAAATCTTTGTTTGATTATGTTGAGTTCGTTATTAGCTGTGTCGGTAATCTTTTTAATTGTGTTGAGTTTGTTATTAGCTGTTTCATAAATCTTTGTTTAATTGTGTTGAGTTTGTTATTAGCTGTTTCATAATTCTTTGTTTAATCGTGTTGAGTTTTTTATTAGCTGTGTCATAAATCTTTGACTAATTCTGTTGTGTTTGTTATTTGATGTTTCATAAATTTTTATTTAATTGTGTTGAGTTCGTAATAAGCTGTTTCATAATTCTTTATTTAATTGTATTGTGTTTGTTATGAACTGTTTCATAAATCTTTATTTAATTGTGTTGAGATTATCATTAGCTGTTTGGCGACAATTTATTTACTTCTGTTGAATATAGCATTAACTGTTTAGTGACACTTTTTTACATTTGTTCAGTATTTCATATTACTTTAATCACGCCTTTTTTATTTTTGAATAGTATTATTTGATTTTGACGGCACTGTTAACGTTTGTTTCAAACATTCTTTTTAACATTTGTTTTGAAGTTGGTCAACCAAAGAGACATCTCCAATAAAACTTGTAATGGTAACCATATAGCTAATTATATAGATTAAGTATCCCCGGTGTTGTTGGATCCTACAGCTAAATTTAATTTTCAATGAAAAGTACTTTTAAAATTCTTTTACTTTTTATTTCGATATCATTTAAGGATGAGTAAATAGTTTTAAATTACATATTTTTGAAAACATCATTGTAAAAACCTCATAGCAACGCCATTTTAAAAAAATTCACAATTTATAGAATGTGTTAAATGGAGTTAAAGTCAAAATTTATACTTAGACATGTCTTTAACTGTATTTTGCTGTGATGTATGGAATTATTTACAAATTCAATTGTATCAGCGATAAACTAATCAACGTTCTTAAGCTTTTTTTAAAGCTCACCAACCCAAGCTCATGGCTGGAATTTGTTTAAAAATTTACATGTTTTAACATGATATTATATTATTTTTGAACTGTAACTTTAAATTGTAAATGCTTAACTATTTGAGCTGATAAATACATGGATTTTTGAGTTTGAGTAAACGTCCAGTTCTTGTCCAGTTCTTGTGTATTTACACTATCAGAGGTACCATTTTACCAGCACGTTGTAAAAAGTGTTTAATTAACACGCAAAAAATTCTAAATTATAAATATTATTATTATTATTGTTATTATTATTTATTAAAATATTGATTTATTATTATTATTATTTCAATTTACGAACTGTTTTTCATTGATCTATTTTCTTGCTCACTATACAGTTACACATAATACGATAGAAATTCCTGAATTAGAAAATTCAATTGTTGTTTTTAACATGAACAATTACATGCTATATCTACCAAAAAATTTTGTTAAACTTTGTTGTTTTCCGATTAAGTTAAATCATGACTATATCGTAGCACAAAGATTAACATCATGTAACAATAACAACAAGCGGAATGGGCCCCCTCGGTTTTAAGTAATTTCACTGGGTGTTTAAACGCTTAAGTAAATACCAGAACATTGTCCCCTGATGTTTTTATTTGAGATAAGACATGGTTCGTAAACTGCAACCTAAATGTTATTTAAATTATACATATTTTTGTGAGCCATGACTATTGAAGTAACTTTGTAATTTTTCATTTTTCAGATGTATGAACAAACACATGACAAAATATGGACTATTTCTTGACTGAAATATAATATCGTAAAAGAGAATTACAAATAACATAACCTTCGACGAAAAGTAATAATTTCAAATACATTTGTCCAGAGACGCACGTAAAGGATCATTGATAAAAGTCACATTTTTACTAGCAGACAAAATGGTGTTTCTCGATATGAATTACCTAATGAATCACTATAATCGGTTGACAAACACTTTAAAAATAGGCTTTTTTGGCTTTCAAAACCGAAATATTTTCATAAAAAAATTACTTAAATCCATGTGTGTCATTCCGTAAACACCATATTTTGTCCATTTTCGAAAAACTAATACATTAAATCTAATTTTTTTAATATAAATTTTGTATCATATATTATCGTCTATAATGTATCATTGTAATATTATTTGTATATTGTAAATTTGAATAAAAAAATATTTTACGAAATAATATTGTGATCCTTTTTGTTCACCTAAAACCATATGACAAAAATTCAAATTAAGTAATTTCATAAGGGTTATTGTCATAGAATATAACGTTTCACTTTTAAATTTGTAGGATTTTGTAGATTTTGTGCATGTAGAAAGTTAAGGTTTCAATATATAATCCATTATGTCCTACTAAGATTTAAATTGAAAACCGTTTATTATACGGTTATATTAAAACTCAGGGTTCCCATGTTTAATAAGCTTGATACTTAATACTTGAATGGACAGTCCTAAGAATGTTATAACACTTAGCAATGATTTGCGTGATTAGTATTAATTGTTGCACATCGTGCAACAGGAATAAAATTGACTGACCTTATCTGTAACTTCCTTGCCCTTAATTTTGTTGGTGTCACGTTTATATATATATATATATATATATATATATATATATTATATATATAATATATATATATATATATATATTATATATTATTATATATGTGTGTGTGTGTGGTGTGTGTGTGTGTGTTTTGCAAGGAAAGTTTAATGAATGTATTCTTTAAGTATTATTATTTAAAAAGACACTTGTCTGTCATTATTTGTTTTCAAAATTATATGCTACTTTAACTTTGGAACCATAACATGATAGTTGTTGAATCCCTTTTGTCCTCCCGCGATCTCCTTTTAACTGTCTAGACTTATATAATGGAAATTCGACATACATCATTGATAATATCTTATTAGATTATTAAATACATAACAACTGATTACACCACACTGTATCATATCGGTATTAGTGGAATATAACCTATCAAGTGTTTTTACATTAATCTCAATTTACATTGTTTGAATAATTTTTTTCTAATTTTTTTTTTGTGCTAGGACCAAAACAAAAGAAACTTGTAACAAATGTAACGTATCTATTGTGATAGTTTTCGGTTAAGAGTAGAAACTATTCAAGCTAGTTCTCCTGTTGAAGTCCCACCTTTTTGTTAAATCATTTCGAGTTGTTAGTCTGCGTTGAATTGTTTACTGAACAAGAATGTATTTTATTGTGATTATTTTGTCAGTGGTCATGGGCTGTAAACGTTTTAATAATTCAACGGTCTTTACAGAATAATGAATAATTAGGAAAATCAATGAATGTTTCTTAGATGTAAACTGTCGTGTTTTCGAAATTGATTAAGCTTGACCTCTAATGTCACAATTTTATCAAAATTAATCTGAAATAGCAAAACATTTAAACAGCTTCTTATCTTAAACTTTAAAACTGTCTAAAATCAGGACATTTGTAACTAACATAAGTTGTTATAACACGTTATCATGAACTAAAGGCTTGTGGAATTATATTCTTTTAAGTGCTTGAAGAGCTACACTCGAAAATCTTATCAAAGTTACAATGTACTAGCTCTTTCTAGAAAATGAAGGGTTTAAATGTCTTCCGACCACTTGTTAGTTATTATCGCGTGTGTTGCATTTTGGTTATAGAACTATAGGGTTTCTTGTCAATTAATGTTGCAAATTTCGCGATGATCATGGTATTAAGTTGCCAGATTTAATATACGTACGTTTTTGGTTTTTTTCAGTCGCAAAAAAGAAAGACTTCCAAAATAGACTAAACCACGTGCTAATTGTACAAAATAAAATCAAGTGAATTGTAAAAAATCTACAAATATAAAAATTTTCCATAGTTGGTCGAGGTAGTCATTTTTTCCATCACGACGCGACAATTATTATCCTGTTAGTTGTCTAAACACTCAACAGTCCTAGAATTAGAATTCAGTAGTGGTTATGCTTTTGTGAATTTGTGTTTTACCATCCTTTATTCATTAACTGTCGAAGGTTTTTAACAAAAAACGATGTTTTGTTGCTAATTATTGTTAATTTGTGTCATCCTCCAGTCGACAATAATCTTTTTAACTTAGAAAACCCTTTGCTATGGTATATTCTCTGTTGATTTATCGAATTTTTAGAGAAATTCTACTGAACACGCTAAACCAAAACCTATTTCGTTGACTATCGGTAAGCATATCCGACATAATCTAAACATGTGTTACTCATTTTTCTTTTCTGACAGAATAATCACAAATCCTTAAAGAACCTTATGGGAAAAAGTTTAATCACACATTTCTACCTTAATGCTGTTTTCATTACCAAAAACGTTTATTTATTGCAACTAATTTGTCTGTTAAATTTTGACGATTTGATGGGTTCGACGATCAATCAAACGATTTGAAGATAATGCATTTAAGCAACTATTTTTGTACTTTAATAAAGTATGGTAATTAACGAGGTGGAAAAATGTTTTAAGAGTGTTATAATGAACTTTTTATTTTTTCATAAAATAGGTAAGCAAGATATTATATCACAGAGGTTTATTATAACTATTTTGAAAATCTGTCAAATATGATTACATACTCCTCAGGGGTACATATTTGTACTTATAATATTAAAATATTGTTATGTACATCAGTGGTCTTTGTATATATATATAGCGGGTACCGCTGCTGGTGGAGGAAAAAACCCTAGGGCATCCAGCTCTCTTAAGTTTTGAAATTTGCTTAAAACTAAGGTTTGTTCCTTCATGCAAAGCATTCCTTAACTGGATTTAGATTCATTAATTTTCAACTATTTGACTTATCTTTTATCTTATCTATAAAAATTTTCGGCCCCTAGTGTTACTGATGAGGAATGATTTTGCGAAATGTGCACATTTTTCACATAAAAATTTGACAGGTATTTGTGTTATATATTTTCCAAAGTTCGATTGTAATTGTTCTTTGTTGTGTTGTTCATGTTATTAATTTGCAAATGAAATTGTAACAATAATTTGAAGCCTGAACAAAGTATAACTAATTATGATTGTTTGTTTTAGTAGGGGCAAATTCGGATCACTTTAACGCAATAATATCTAAAAATATCTTTGATATCAATTTATTGGCATAAAAGATAAACTGTAATCAACCTGTAAAAACTAATGATAATTAGTTTAAAGAAATCCTCATATCCTAGAAACCTTGAACGGGTTTCCATAATTATAAGTCAACATGTGTGCATTCAATTTGTTTTATCAGGGTTTTTACTTCATTTTGTAACTGATACTTAATTAAATAAACATGTCCTTAACTTTCAGCAATGTGACATTTGAATATTTTTAAAAGCGTAAGTGATGTAGATTAGTAAACTACAATTTCGCCATCAAAATAATTCATTTTAAAGTTGCTGAAATACTAAATTAGTATAATACATTGCGTCAGCGGATTATTTTTATTCCATCGCTAAATAACTACCTCCGCACGACAGGTTTTGACTGCATACAAAACCAAAGAGTAAAATGCCTTTACGATAAAAAAATTTGTATAAAAATATAATTTTTTTTTGGTATATTTGTTGATAGTTATCAATGTAATAAGGCAATTCTTCTTGAATATTATTTAGATTTAAAAAAAGTTAAAATAAAATTGCTTGTTATCGATGTTTAAAACAGCGATTCAAATTTTGTATATAAAAAGAAGTTTAGCTATTCAACTTATATAACAAGTTTTTTTTAAATTAAAATTTACGTAAAACCAATCTTCATGTTCTACGGGAAGTAATCTGACATATAAAAATGACCAGTTTTGTGTACATTTAAAATGAGAAAGTAGATATGTAGTTATTTCTCACATTTAATTTTTTTTTGACAAATCTGACAAATTTCTTTTGACCCAATTTCACATTAAATGCAAATTATGCGTTTTTTAAAATCGATATTTAGAAATCTTAATGAAATTGCTTGGTCAAATAGAAAAAAAGCTTTCTAAATTGGCCTTTGTAGATGCAGATTAAAAATTGTATTCGGCGTGGTTGTCCTAAAACCAAGACAACTTTTTTAATTTATGGTCCAAGTTACTTTAAATTGATATATAGAAGATGAATAATTATCCATTAAACATATGCAACAGGTGGATATTAATTTAATAGCTTTTATTTTGTTCTCTTAGCTTTGAATACAATGTACTTAAAGTTGTTATGATTTTGCTATCTATCAACAACATTTGAGAGTAACTCGGCATAATTTCAGGCTAATTTTGTGATAAATTCTTTGGTCGATGCATATAAAAGCTCTGGTTATAATTGTGCCAATTGAGCAATACAGAATGTCGTATTATCTTTTTTTCACTTGTTTATGGAAGTATTAATCATGAACCTAAATTTTTTGTTGGTAGATTGTTTCCTAGTATCACTGATCAGGACTGAATTTCCGAAATGTGCAACAAGATTTGTTCCCTCATGCATAGCACTTCATAGCTTCATTTGGATTCATTTAATTTTGGAACTTAAGATTCATTGATTTTCATGTTTGGATTAAATTTTTATTCATCAACTTAATCGGACCCTAGTGTCACTTGAAAAAATGAATTTCCGAAATGCGCACATATGGTTAATGTACCAAAATTCATATAAAATATTTTTTTACCAAGCTCTCGTCCCGACAGATTTATATAAACTCTTTCGAATAAGCAACAAAATTTTCTTTATACCAAGCCCTCGTCTCGAAAGAACCAGATAAACTCTTTTGGAATGCAACTAAAATTTTTTTATACCAAGCCTTTGTCTTGATAGATATCTCTTTTACTATTGACATCTACCTATAAAAACTAAGCTTCCGACATAAATTTGTTCTGCTTTAAAGAACCAAGGACATAGTAGGTTTAAAATATAATATTCAATGTTTTGTAGATCCAATCAGGCTGTTCTGCCTTTGTGTATTATTAACGCAGACGGAGCAGTTTAGAAGATTGTTTAGAAAAGTCCATACAAACATTATTATTATTATTATTATTATTTTATTTTTATTTTTATCATCATTATTATTATTATTAATATTATTATTATTATTATTATTATTATTATTATTATTGATTTGTTTATATGATAAAAAATATCAAAAGAGATTTTTAAATGAAAAAACTAAAAAACAAAGAGTTAGGTTTTTTAAAAACTTGTTTAATGATGAGTTGAAAGTTCAGTCCTCGAACTTATGGTGACATGGAACACACACACCCACACACACACACACACACTCTCTCTCTCTCTCTCTCTCTCTCTCTCTCTCTCTCTCTCTCTCTCTCTCTCTCTCTCTCCTTCTCTTTCTCTGTGTGTGTTTATTTTTTTCCAGACGACTAATATTTTCTTTTCAAAAATTTTACCTGTAGCACATTTCGTTGGATACGCTTTTTATAAGATAAATTAGATACGCTTTTTATAAGATGAATTATAAGATATGATTTTGTCAATAACATAGCTTCTTAATGCAATTTAATGTAAACCTCAGAATTTAGGTGATTATGTGGCATGACAAAAATTCAATTCTTTAAATGTCATAAAAAGGTGAAACGTTTCCAGTGAATAAAACATCTATATCAGCGGCTCACAAAAATTCACTCATTTATTTTTTCTAAAAAAATATTATAAGATATCAACATGTAAAAAACTATGTAAAAATCAAAGTTATATAAAGATTTGTTTCATTAGTGAACTTCTTTAAAAATATCAATCAAATCTTTATGAGTTCTGGATTTTTTATCGATCCGCTTGCCGCTTTTTAAAGAAATTAAATTTTTTCTCCAATTGCGTATACTTTGCTTAATTTAATATAGTTAAAAATCAACTGTGTTCCAGTTTGTAGTCTCCGTAATGATTTTCATTCCTTAAGTCTTTTTTTTTCTACATGCAAACGGACTTTATTTTCTCAAACTTCGGACGTGTTTTTTCAGATGACGTCATTATATACATGAGGCGTTTTAACCATGACAACTTTACCTCAAAGTTAAAGTATTCCAAAGTTAAAATAACGTCATAATTACTTACAGTTGTATGACAGCTGTTCGACACTATCCTTATTGATTCAAACATGCAATCGAGATTTTGGTCAGGTATACAATGTTAGTGATAAATAGAAATTTGATCTTTTTATGTAATTTTTCATCATTGACTTGTGAAGAAATTGTTTGTTTGCCTGCCACTCTAGTGCAACAAACATCTTACAGTATGAAACAGAAGTATTACGTGTCCTTAAGTAACATTCAAGATTTATGAGAATGTCCTATCTTGTTTAAATATACATTTATCGTATTGATAGTAAAAAGGGTCCTTTTTAATATATGATCCATCTTGTAAGTCAGTGGTAATTTTCTTAATTGCCGTTCGATCAGTTTGCTACTCTCCGAGGTTTGTATCGTATAACCTCTAAGGATAAGGAGATTTTAAATACCAGGTGCCGGTTATTTATTATAACATAACTCATAACTTTAAAACAATATAATTGAAAATGGTCATCAATTCCTCTTAAAAATAAATTTTTCTATTTAAAATGGTACTTAGTTACATAGTATTTTTTAAATGTTGTTAAGTAATATCTTTGAAAAGAGCATTTGGTGGCACTTGATGTACCATTTTTATTAAAAAGTTCATACTTGATGTAGTATTATTGCCCAGTGTTCATTATTTGTTTTTGAAAAAAATAAGAATAAGGTTTGTCGGTGTTATAGCTTTGACTCGATATTCAACAGCCTATGCATGGTCATAAAATATATAGAGAATCTTACACGAATGATTTTATTTTATTGAATTTATTAAACGAGTTCATTGATTTTTTTATGCAACCAGCCTTTGAAGTAATATTCCTGGTTCTCATGTGTATGGTGCATATGTTTCACAAATAATACGGTATGGTAAAGCTTGTTCACATTACGGAGACATTCTACAACGAAGCAAACTGCTTACAATTAAATTGATGACTCAAGGATATTGCAAGCCTAGGCTTTTTAAAGCCCTAAAAAGTATATGACCGTCCTCCTAATAATGTCTATAGGTATGAAGACATTGTATCCAAACTTATACTAGATATATTTAACCTACCAAAGTTCCAATGTTCCTTTAATTCTCAAATTTGAATTTGCCTATGACGGATGTAGCGGAGGTTTTTGCCCTTCCGAAACTTGGTAGAATTTTACGTATATAACTAAACTGGCCATTTTTCAAAAGATTTGCTTTGTGTTATTTTTATGTGCGGGGATCTTGAATTGAACATGGACTGATATGTTTTTGTTTAATTCAAGAGCTGTTTGTTGTCTTGAATCCCAGACCGTACTGACCAAAAGAAAATTATGTTAGTTTTTCTGAAACAAATATGAGTGAAATACTTTAATGTCTAAAACATAACTTTGCCTTATGTTTTGTTACCTTTATTAGTATTCAATTCTTTTTACCATGATGTGAAAATGATATATATGAAGTTTACTATTAAATTTAAACGTATATCATTATACACATGAATGGCAATTTTAATAACCAACTCATTAAAAAGGGATAAACAATCAATTCTGAATCATTTTATTTATTTTTTAAGTCGTATATCAGCGTCCTGATGAGTTTTATAAAGCAATTTAATGTAATAAAAACATTTTATGTTTTTATACGCTTTTGTTCATTTCCTTTCTGGGATTTTATTGTCAATTTAATTGCCAAACTCAATTTTAATACAATATGTATTCTAATGAAACAGTCGACAAAATATGAACACTGGGAAATTGACCATGTTTGCCTTGTTTTACAACTTTAAGGTCAATTTCGTAATTTGTGAGAGGAGTTTCGATTGCGTAACCGATTTTACTAAATTTTTTTTTCGAAAATATGTAAAAATGGCATCACAATTGCAATTTCAATTTTGATACTAGTTAATATATATTACACAAATACCTGTTAAATTTTCATGTGCCATGTTACATATTTTTAAATGACAATAAAAATTTAATGGTAAATTTAAGGAAACGAAAGCAAAAACCTTCATTTTTAATAGTACACAAACAATCATCTGGATATTGTCTTGCTATGATGCTTTAAACTGCCGTTTTATAGGTAATTGCTAAAAATCTACAATACATTTTAATTTATGATGGCATTCGTCGTTTGTCGTGGAAATACATGTTTAGATTTTAACCTTTTCATAATAAAGTACAAACTTAAATAAAAAGTGTATCAAATGGCTCTAATTTTACAAAATAACTTTACCAAATCTAATAAAGGTCTTATACAGTGTAAAACGTAGTAAATTGAAGCCATTTGTATTTAAATAGCAAATTTCAAATTTCAAACTTTCTTATTTTAATCACATTCAGTCTTATAGTGTGTAAATCGGAACTTAAAAAGTTCAAAACGTAGAACTGGCCAATTCAGTTACACACCTAAGGGTAAACATCTCCTGTCTAGCTAGCTTTATTTGTATTATTTTTATTGCTTAGCAATCGTTAGCTCGACTCCAGAATTTTTACTGGAGCGGCCTTAGCAAAGGTAGTTATAAAATTCTACAAAACATATCTGCGATGTTCATGATGTGGAAAACTGGCAGGATTATAATAATTTAAATACAATATCAAGAGGAAAAATAGCTTGTGGACAAAAAATTAATTTAGAGATTGAAAAAAGCTCCTTTTAATGAAAAAAAATAAATATCTCCGTTTATTTCTCAAGTATTTTTGATGTAGCAATCCTATAGCATGAAATTATTCTCTTTAAATTGTGGTTGTATTTAGAGGGTTAATTTAAACAGTACAATCTTGATCTTGGAGACTCGATCATTTGTGAATGAGACTTGTACTCCTGTTTCATTACTAAGAGCAAACAGACAAAAACATTGATCACGACCATTGTATAGTTGTAAATGTACAAAATGCGACTAGGATAGTGTGTCTTTTGTATTAATCCATAAACCAAGGCACCTATTTATCAATATTCTGTTAACAAATTAATCAATAAGTACTTCCTGTTGATGCTAAATCAATTTTATCTACATTAACTTTTTTCTTACTAAAACATAGAGTGAAGAGAAGAAAAGACAAGTGCTATTTAAACGAATTGTGTATCAGGTATTCTGAGACTTAGAGATCTGTTTAAAATAGCATTGTTTTTGATAGATTAAAAAGCAATTGCTGTTTTAATCATCTTTGGCCAAACTTATTTATATTAATGTACAAGTTTTTTAAAATAAATTTTAGTGACAAATTTAAAAGTATCACTTACTTGGGCTTACTTAATTGTTCTTTTCAATAATCCACCGAAAGAGCAATATTTCGTTGGTCGAATCCAGGCCGGCCCATACATTTTTCAAAATTTTAGAAATATCTACTCGCCTGACGCTCGGCTTAAAAAGGACGGACAAGGTTTAAACTGGTTAACCGGTGCTAAAAATGGGCTTGGGGAGCGGTATGCCTTTCTGTGGCATTTTTATATATGTTCACATGTATCAAGTTGATTTGTGCAGACAACATCAAAGGTTTTGTTTTACAGGATATATTAGATATATTTATGTTTTTATAGCAGTAATATTCTAGTAGGTTCTTTTCAAATATCGTTTTGATATTAAATATGTATAAGTATTTGTTCTAGTCAATTTAGCTCCATTCATTAACAAGATATACAGCAGTTACATATTATTTATGGACTATTTCATTTCAAATTATGTAATGTAGATTACAATACGAGGCTTATACGATAAAAAATGTACATTGTCGATATTTTAAAATATCATGAAGTAGTCGAACATGCCTTAATCCTGACACAGGGCATCGTTAAAGTTAGTCGTTCATGCGCTTTATTAGTATAACATCTCGGTAATGAATGCATGTAACACTTTTGCCCTTTGGCACCGAAATTTGTAAGGCTATACCATCACATGAGAAGAAAAAGCAATAAAGAACCTTTTTTGTGTGTATGCTCCTTTTGGCAACTACAGACCTATTACCGTGTTTAGTAAACCATGTTTCCAATTTTTCTTACTGGTTTGAAATAGTTAACACATATTTTGTCAGCAGCAACAATGTTAGAAAATTGCCTTTGATTGAATTTTGGAAACATTTTTAGGAATTGCTCAGCGGTTTGTACTTGACCTGTTTTTTTAGTGTTCTATGAATATACACTTCATCCATCTGACAGAACCGTTGTACTTTCAGAACACACTTCAAAATTAATGCACCCGCAATAGCGATCTGCAAACAGCTTTTGCAATATCACGATTCGTATTTCTGCCATCACTTTTAATTAATTCCCACACTTTTGAGACATTTGCCTTAACTGTTACAGTCACAAGTTGGCCATATTTTGCTGCGTCGTTGACTGTGACAGTAAATAATTTCTTTCTCTACCCACAAACTGTCTCATAAGATATATTATAAGACCCATAAGCTTACCCCAATTGAGTAAAAATCTGTGTTACCGAATGACAAACTTGTAAAGATTTGTGCAAACTTATATAAGCCATTATTTCTTCAATATTCTCAACATGTTTCCCAACTATATTTACAACAATAGTCAACGATTGGCTCCATTGAAATGGCTACAATTAAAAAAACTATTTGCACCTAAGGTCACTTGTTTAGAATGTTGGAGAGGATTTTGGATAGAGCTATTTAAGCGTATCATCATTAACGAAATTGTGCAAAGCTTTATCGTGCTGGGGTACAATGCATATTCCATATAAAAAAGCTCCAGTATCTTTTGCCTGACCCATTTGTTTCACAGATTTTTTTAAAAAAAATCTGTATCTGCACAAAAGTTCTCGCCTTAAACAATCTAACCATTTGGTTTTTGAAGGTTGGAGGTTCCATTCAACGATTTGGAACATATTTTCAGATGGCCATTAAGACCTATGGGCCACTTGTTAGAAAACAAATTAGATTAAAGACGTAGCCACGAAATATCCTTATCTGTGTAATACACATTTTAAATCTTTTACTCAATGAGAGTTTTAATCACAACTTAAATGTCATTTATGTTATTATGTATTGTTTTTTTTCTGGAAACGATTCTTGAGCAGTTCTTAAGGTATATTATAAAACTACTTAGGTGATAGAAATAAAATGTGACAGTTTTACACGTACGTGTTGAATCACATGTGCTTTAAATGCAATCGAGTATAAAATCTTAACAGACAAGATGGTAGGAAGAGAAACCTTTATCCTATTCCCTTATGACATACAATAACTATTGTATTTCAGATTTAATAAATCATATTCACTTTCATCTGTAAATTAAAAAAAAACTTGTACCCCGTAAGGTCATAACAATGGTATTTTAGCCGTATTTACTCATGGTCACTTTAATCTGGTAATTAACAAACACCTTTGTACCTCTTCAAGTTGTGGTGTGAAATTAGATCGAATTCGGAGTAATTTTGATACACTTCTTTACATGGTAATAATTTGTTTCGATCCATCAGATTGACGTGGTTTCAAAAATGAATTGATTCATTCCTTTAAAAAATTAGTTTTAAATTTCTACTGATAATTTTTACAGGACTATTTCCGAAATAATCTGAAATGAGTAATCAACGCTAATAAACTTGCTTACTGATATTGTACAATTTGACTCGAAAATAGTAATTGAATTAAACGTTATTTTTGTTTCTACTTTTTCACTTATTTTAAATTTTGATCGTTTATATTTTAGGTTTCAAATGCCTAAGGATGTTTAAACCAATGTTTTTGTTGATGTTTTGCATTGATTCAGAAAACGGTAAAAGCAAATTTAGTTATTGATGCCACATAGCGGCAGTTTACACTAAAGAAGATAAGCTCTTTTATCAGCTTCCTCAGCTCTGATAAAATCATCATACATCTCTTATACGATAGTCTAATTATGCCTATTACATCAAAACATTTGGAAAGTTTTTTGTATGCTTTGGATTCTGTTTTCACATAATTTGTTGTATTTATGTTTCGTCTGCCCAATGTTTCTAGACTTGCATATTTTGCTTATTGTACTTCTCAAGACTGTGTCACCCACAAATTAGACTTTCAGGATCAATAAAAGTACATACTCCTCAATAAAATAATAATAACAACAACACAACTTAAATATGTTTAAAGTTTTTTTTTAAATTTAAATGTATTTAAAAATAAATATTTATTGAGAAGTTGGTTCTTGAATTGCTGATTAAAATACACACGCCTGTATATACTAATGCCATGTATTAATACGGTTTTCATTTTTATACCTAAACAAACCTTTAGTGACAAGCTTTTCTTGACATTTTGGTGGCCCGTTTTAACACTTGCAATTATATTTGGTTGAGAGACAATAAGAAATATTCACATATCATCATCTTATGTCATTTTCTTTTACTTACGGGAAATCTTTTCTTTCATTTTTTTCAGAAAAGATCTTACAATATTATAAATTTTTTTTTATAGAAAAATATAATTGATGCGTTCAAATGGATGTTAAAGATTATTCTTTGATATTCTTTAATGCTCATGCTATGAATTGAAAAAGTCAATTAAAATAGAATAATATAAAAGAACGTTTTGTTGTAAGAACAATTACAATCTGAAAATGTACTTTGTTTGTCACAGCAGCTCCTTTATTAGACATACTTTTAACGGTTCTTTGATAAAATAATTCAATATTGTTACGCTCTGATTACATTAGTACATATATGTTTGTACATTTTATAAATGTATATATGTTGCTTATTGTTACGCTCTTATCTGTCAAATCATTTTGTATAGAATAAAATAATATAAATACAACATTTTAAAAAGACTTTTCTTTTATGCAATAAATCTTTCATCACTACTTTTAAAGATCCAAATATCAGCGATTTTCATGATTTACAAGATTTATCATAAACGTGAGTTGAATTTTGAGTCCTGTTTGATTTTTTATTACTTAAAAAATAAAATGTATTTCGAAATATTTGCCTTTTTCATTTAGAGATCAACCAGAAAATACCATCTTCATATTAAACAGGTTTTTGCAACAAAGTTTCTGTCTTCTTTTGACCCATTTTTTCTTTATTTATGAAAATACCGGGGTATTTTAGTTGATTCTTAAAAATAGAATATATCACATTTAATTATGGGCAAACTTTGATGGGATGTATGGAAGGTATCTGTTTAGTTACAAATTCCTTATTCCGACAAATTTTCCATTTAAATAATTTTGCAAATTAAGCTCTATAAAAGCGTAAGCCCGATGCGATTGGGAATTCCAGAAGTGAAAACCCATGTGACTTTATTTTAAGCAAAAAGTCCACAACGGAAGTTGACATTTTTTAACATTTTTCCCTATTCTTTTGAAGAGTGTATCAATTAAAACCAACGGAACACAAAACACTAATCAAAACAAGTAAATAATAATAAATCGGTCAAACATAACTTGACAAAGACAATCACAGTGTGGCCTCTATACTTGTTATTGGTATAAGTATCTGAAATTGGTCTAGTATTTTTGAAAAGTAATAAAACAAACATACCAGTCCGTGTCCACCGAGCATCCAAATTAGTTAAAAACTGGTATTTTTAAAAAAAGTACATTAAATTGAATATAAGCTTTATCTAAACCCTATAAGTAGGTTTCTAATTGAATTCAAGAAAACAAGTATTTTTTATTTAACAATTTTTATCTTTAACCTAAAAATTATAACCAGATGTTACAGCAAAATTGTGTGTAATTCAGCTCTTTTTAAATTTCAGAATTTTTTTTATTAATTGCATATTATTTATTTATTTTAGATTCAATTGAAGTTAAACCACGCCATCTGTCATTATTTGGCTGTGATATACAGTTTCTATCCACATACGCAAGTGTTATAACCAGGTTCTTTCTGTCTTTGTTATTTTATCTTGTTCTTTGTTTCCAAGATCAAAAGAAGAAAACAATCTGTAAAGGATAATATGGGGAAAATGTGCTTTGCAGTGTTCATTACAAGTAAAAACAGAAATCCGAACTGTTGTAACGACAAATAAAAATCTAGAGAAAAAAGAAACAAACATAAGGAAGAGTGTTTTAAAATTTTAATTAGGCAATCATTTATTGATAATCCTTTTTACAGAATTATGAAATTCATATGTATCATTCAATTAGTTGAAACAATAATAATTTATATATATATATACTCTTAGCCATATGAATTAATGTTATTTAAATATTAAAAAAGGTATTCATTGAAATGGTTTGTCATGGTTTCATATTAGAATTCGTACTAATTCTTTTCTATAAGATATCTTCATTACGTTTTAAACTTTAAACATCAAGAAAATATAATAGTTCTAGGTCTTTTACAAAATGTACTCTCAAAAAGATAAAGAGATATTACGTATATGACTTACCGTGGCGATGTTAGAGATTTTGTGAGAGTACCCGATGAGTTTTGGTCGCTACTTACGTATTTCTTTAAGACTAAAACTTAAAACTTGATGCAAAAGTTTTTGTTTAATTGTAAATAGAAGTTTAAATAAACATTTTTTGTACATTGGTAAACTAAATGGTGCATTGTCCGGTAAAAATTGTCCCCATTTTAAATATTCATCAAATACTGAGTAAAAGTTTTCAGAAGTACCTTCTGAAACTTAAAAATAAAATGCAAAATTTTAATTCATTAAAAAAAATTACTTTGAAGAGAAAATTCTTTGTACTTTTAAACGATATTTCATTTTTGTGTGTTCGTGTTTATCTTCAATATTCTCTCTTAAACCACTTGGTCCAAAGATTAAGGGATATTTTGTATATTACCTACTATAGAGGGGAGATTTTGTGAGATTACCCGGATAAATTTTGGTCGCTTCTAACGCATTTCATTAAGACTTAAACAATTTTGGTAAAAAACATTTGATGCAAAAGTTTTTGTTTAATTATGCAAAGAAGTTTAAACAACTCTTTAACATCAATAAACTTAATGGTGAATAGTCTAGTGAAAGCTGTCCATATTTCAAATATCTATAACATATTGAGTAAAATGTTATGGAAGTACCTTATGAAACTTACAAAATGGAAATGCAAATTTTTAAATCCTTTAAATAAATTTACTTTTAAGAGAAAATTCTTTGTCTGTCAAACGATATTTTTGTGCTTCCGTGTTTATCTTTAATATTCTCTCTAAACTGCTTGGTCCAAAAACTCAGAAATAATTAAAACATTTCAGCTGTGGATGCAGATTAAATTTTGTTTTAGGAATGGCTGTCTGGAGTCCAAGATTGTCAGTTATGCAGGGCCTATTTTTTTGTGTGTGTGTTTTAAAAAACGAAAATTTATATTAAAAACTCTAACATTAATCAACTTGCAAATTTCAATTTCAATATTATATTTCATTTCAAATAAAAACTTGTTTTATAGACTTAATAAAGTGCTATATATCAAAGTGTAATATTGAGATTATAAACAAGTATGCTTTTCTTTAAGTAAAACTCCTTTTTAAAATGATTTTTAATTCTGCATTTCAATTGAAATAGTTTAAAAAGGTACATTAAAGTTAAAAACCATAACTTAAAACTGGTATTTAATGGTCACAGGTCACAAGATGTAAATGAAGTTCTTTAACTTAATTCTTTAACGGATTTCAATCTTCTGGAAACCTTTAAACCTTTTACATTCCGATAGTATTTGCTTATTTTGATCAAAATCTAATGTGAAACTGTCCCTAGAGGAAATGTTTAGACAAATTCTTTAAGATATTTATGTATTTAAAGGCAAATAAATGTTTTTTCTCCATTTCTTTTACTCTTTCTTTTTTTTCTTTCTTTTTTGTTTTTTATTAATTTGTTTTTATAATAACATAAAGTAACATTTTTATTTATATTGAACCAATAAACATGACTTACGTATTTAGCTTAATGAATTATCTGAACAAGTCTTCAAACGTAAAGGCAAAAAGGACTAAAGTTTTAATAATGTTTTCAAATCTTAAATTTAATGGTAAACTTTTCAACTCATCAATTATCAATCTTGACACAAGTTTTATTATGTTCGTATTATATAATGTCTTGTAACTGCTCAGTTGACTAGTAAAGAATTCGGAAACAGATATAAACTTGTAACCACAATGTATGTTAAATTTTTATAAAGGGTGTCGATGATCAAAAAATCATTACTAATGTCAGTTTTCCTGAGAAAAATTACTCGATAAAAGTATCCTTTTATTTACATGTATTTTTTTAATTTACTATAAGAAAATATCTTATGATCCAACTCCATTCTTAAACAAAAGGGAAATTGTACAGATTTAAAACTATACTTTCTATGATGTTTGTTAAAAATACATCAAATTTTTGAAAGTGTGAAACAAGTGATATTCGGGGAAAAAATTGGATGTCATTAACTAGGTCTATTTTTAAATGCAAATCCAAGTATAGACGAGTAATATCTTAACCACCATTTTAAATAAATTCCAGAATGTTTCTAAACAATTTCATTATTTTGTTAAAAACAAAAACATCCGTGTCATCCAGACCAGTGTGTGTGTGTGTGTGTGTGTGTGTGTGTGTGTGTGTGCTTTAATAAAAAGCAGGTGATGTACGTCAGACAGTATAAGATAATGGTCGGAAAATTAGCAATGAACTCTAGGATTTGATTAACAACCAAACATTACATTGAATTATTGAACCGTTTGCTAAAAAACTTAAACACTTTTTTTCATTCTAATTTTACCTTATAATAATTACAAGAAATAAATCAATAATTAAGTAATAATTAAACAATATTGATACAGTATTGTTAACTTTTAGTTTACTGAAAATAAATATGTAAAAACTTTTCTCTTATGAATTTAATCATATCAAGACAAGAAAGTACAAGGAATATACTGAAAATAAATAACCTTTCTCAAAAGCGCAGTTTAATTTATGATCTTGATTTTTTTAAAAGGCTCTTAAAAGTATCTACTCACTGTATTCAAACCTATACAGGATATTTTTGAAATACCTTAGTTCCTTGTTCCTTTCATTTTCAAAATTGACTTGCACGTGATGGATGTAAAAATTCATCGGAGACAGTTATTATTATACATATTATAGTTGTTTTTGATGTTGATATTGATTTTGTCAATATGGTTAATTATAAGTGTGCAATCAAAGGGAACAATTTATGAATTTAAAATTTATACCGAATATTTCTGCATAAATGTTAATGAAAAGATACTGTTACTATCCAAATGGTATTTTTCATGCATAGAATTGTTTTATAATTATTTTTAATATTAATTGAAAAATTTAATTAATTTGCCAATGCTTATGCACTTAATTTGAAATATTGGTGTTTGTTTAATGTTTTTGACTTTATAGAAATTTCCAGATCATATATCTTGTAAAGGTAACATTAAACCGGGATGGCTTTTTTGGTACTTAGTTGACGGTCTCTTAATATACAGTATTGAACCTTTTGGACATTTTAAGAACAAACTGCATGTTCATTGCTACATAACTCAGTGTATTATTTTGGTTTTTAATCAGACTTTGAAGGCAATCAAATTGTATAATTTGTCAAATTTATCAAATTTATCTCAACATGTAGGTAAAGCTGCAGATATTTAGCAATTCTAAAAAATCTGAATCATCAATTATGTCCCCGAAAAGTTAGAAGTTGTGTCGAAATTGACAAAGTATTAGTACTTTTTTGGGGGTAGATTTTGTTTGCACAACCGAATTGTACATAATAGAACTGTATATTTTAGTAACAAAACCTACAAAGTATGTGAAAAGTGACCTTTATCTTTGCTAAGAATGATTCCTTGTATTTAACAAACTTGGGTCAATTCGATCATGAGTTATTTAGACCATACTGTTAATCAAAATTTCTGTCGAGTCTTCAACAAATTGCCTGTTTGAAACTCGTAACAACAGCAAGATAAAGTTTTTTATGTCTACCGTAGATTTATATAGGTCTTTGCTACGTTGAACATTCATAGAAAAAAATGTTAACAAACAAAAGCCATATTATTAGCCAGATTAGGTCTTTAATTAGGCCACTGAGTCAAATCATAATCGTATCTTAGTCCTATTCATATAATTCCTAATTTACGGTCATAAAAACCTTTAATAAAAAAACATATTCATTTCTTCAAAATATGAAAATATGGATAGCATTGTATTTTTTTAAAATCTCTCTCACTTTAATTAGGAAAACTTCCAAATATTATATAGGAATGACTTAATCGTTTAAAACCTAAAATAAACCATATCTACATGACACTCGACCGAGTTATCAATACGACTTATGCAAATCCATACTATTACCATTATTTTTGTTATTTATACTTTATTTTGACAAAGATTATGTTGTCTATGAACAGTTGTAGCTTTGTACTTTTAAAGTGTTTCTGTCTGTATGCAGAATTATTATTTTAAAAAAATATTATTTTTGTATCATAACCATATTGAGTTGTAATTATTTGCAAAGGTAAAATCGGCATCAATACAATTAATTTAATTTCGTAGCAAGTAAGGATCTTCATATCTTTACATATTTTTCAGAAAAGTCATTTCTTTGATTTTCATTATTCCTGAAGAATTTTTTCCATAATATTGTAAAAGGTATTATAAGGTTGTAAGCAGGAAGCACAGTATTTAAAAACATGATAAATTATTTTTAACACAACATAAAATTAAGCAATGTTTCAATTAAAAGGATGGGTTGAATCTTTGTACAATTTTTTTTTTGATTTTGTGAAAGTACAGATTCTCCAGCTCCAGATCTAAAAATCAAAATGTTTACTGTTTAATAAATTTGTGTGAAAGTCTCTTCTTAATTTGAATTGTTTTTATAGATTTTAAGGGGACAATTATTTTCTCCACAGAGTAATGTTCAGCATAAATGTAGAATTATTTCAAATTTACGAAAAAAATTACTTCAGAATGAGTATTGATATTGGTAGAAAATGGATTAATTTTCTGCAGTCTATCAACAGTTGCTTTAGATGCATGAAGTTTAATTCGAGACACAATATCTGTGAGCCTTTTTATTGATTTAAAACTCATCATAGCACATTAACCATTATACCTTCAATTGAAAACTGTTTTTATTTTATTTATGACGCCAAACGCTATATACTTTTAAAATATTTAGATACACTTTGTTATCTTAATAATGAAATATTTTTTATGAGGGTGACAAAATTTCTGTTTTTCTGTTTGATTATTTTTATGATAATAAATTTTACATTTTATTACAGGTTTTGAAAATAGTAAGAACTTAAATAAATTAAAACAAAATCATTAAACGAAGCAGGAATGTATCAATTTTTTTCTTCTAATGCCAATATTTAGAAACAGCATTATAAAGCAAAACGCTTATGATTGTAAGAAATATGATGTGCAATGTGTAATTGCATATAATTAATGTATATTAGAAAACAGTTTATATGTTTATGATAACAATTTGATTTTATTTTAATACGGCAAGATCCTGTATATAAAAAACACGAAAGTTGGCCATATTTGTCGAAAACCTATAAGTTATTTTTTTCTTAGGAGATGTACATAAAATTTTTATTTCACTTACAATAATTAAAGCTAATATTATTATGACTTTATGAATATGTATTTTGGCAAAAAACGTAGTAATTGAATTTTGATTTTATTTCTTCGGGAATATCGTTCTAAATCTGGTTTTAATCTGAGATTAAACATGATGTTGACATATTTGAAACATTTTTATGTATTGTGTATTATGATATTAGCTTATCCAATAAAGTTAACTACGTTGTGTTTGCAGTAACACCATTAACTGTTTTGTGAAAGACAATATAGGAAATATATAACACAAATACCAGTTGAATTTTGATGTGCACATTTCGGAAATTCATTTTTCATCAGTGACACTAAGACCGAAAAGTTTGATAATAAAAAATAAGCCAAACAGTTCAAAATTAATGAATCTAAAGTTCCAAAATTATATAAATCCAAATCCAGCTAAGGAAAACTTGCATGAGGGGACAAACCTAAGTTTTAAACAAGGTTTACACTTAAAGGCAGCTGAAAATTTTTGTAAATGGTACATTTTCTGACAAAACAAAGTAGTCATAGTTCTATTGAATAGGGAACCTTTTATTTACAATGCGAAAGTTCAAAACCTTTTTTTACCGAATTTTCGCGATTAATGTTCATACATGTAAATCATTTCGATATACGATCAATGTCATAGTTGGATAGGTCAAGGTCACACGTGCACGTGTACAATAATATTGAAATTGTTAATTTTCTAAAATAAATTAACAAAAATTGACATGGGGTTCTGATTTGTAAACAGTTACAGTCCGATGTCAAGACCGCTTTGTTACTTTTTTGCATATAAAACTATAATTTGTTTATTTGAGCAGTCAACAATTTTATATGTAGCTTGTGTTAGAAACGTAACCTGTTTTTAAAACCTTATTATAAATAGCAAAATCTTTTCTATACTTTAAATTTAGACTTTGGTTTTTAATGTTCATAATACTCTAAAAATGAGCAGAAAATAAGGTTGAGTTTATAAAATCATTGTTTAGCTTTTTTAAAATTTTACCTTGATAATGTTTTAACACACAATTTTAAGAAGGTGCCATTACCCCGATGTATCTAAACTATATCTAAAGATTTTTAGATTTGGAAATTCAGTTTTCATATTTCTTTACAATAAGATTTTAATTTTAAGCATTTAAGAACAAAGTTTATAAGATTTTTTTATACAGTTCTGCCATAAAAAACATTTTTATGTAAATATACTGTAACTCGACCTGATGATTTTTCATATGAAGCGTTCTTATCACATGTTATACTAAATTTTAAATATTTAGATAATATTTAAATTTGGAATTGTAATAGCGTTTGTTATTCTTGTCAAATGTATTTCTGTAAAAACGTTTGGACGTATCCAAGTTAGCAGTGATACCTAATGACCTGTTGTCGGGTAATTAAACGGATTTATCTATTTGTAATATAAACCGATTGGTACCATATATACAACAAGCTTATACAAAATACAATATATATAAAGCCTTTCTACCTTGCAGAAACGTGCTAATGGGCATTTTGCATTATAAAAATCACTTGAGTTGAAAAGCGTCATCATTTAGTCATTTTTTATTTTCTACGCTTTTCATTTATGTAATATCTTAAATTTGTTCCATGGAATTGAAATAGAACATCACAGATAATTGCATTAGTGGTTTGTTTTCCGAAGCCACTTTGTCTACTTCGTTTGTCCCTGTTGGACATTAATTAAGTGTTGTCTCACTATTGTAATTGTATGTCAGTCTTCATGTACTTTTCTTAATTTCTGCTACAAATTACTTTATTGTGCAATACAATATTAATATAAATTGTTGCAGTTATCATTAATAATTAAAATATAGTAAGAAAGATACAAATTATACTTTCATAAGTAGTATTTACTTCAACCTAAACCTTAACTTGACTAAAATCCATAAGCATATTGAATTGGAAAGTCTAAAAAAATGCAACAAGCTTTTCAAGAAGATATATTTCTCTGTAATTTGTCAGTGATTTTCTAAAATTAAATCATTGATGAAAAAGTAATTGATCTTAAAAAAAAATCCTTTACACTGCAATAACTTTCCTTGTATTATAATTTTAAGAGACCGAAAAAAAATGAAAATGCTTCAACATTTATTTAATTTTTAAATTTTGGGGTAACTTGGCGTTAAACCGCTTGTACATATCTTTGAAAACGTCTTTTTCCACTTTTAAATATCTTAGTTATTTTATTTGAAAAAAATTAATCAAGAAGAATAATGTTATATGATAAAAAGGCTTATAATATGTAACAAAAACCTGCTTAATTGTGATGTGCCAGATGTGCACATTTCGGAAAAAGATTGCTCATCAGTGACACTAGGGGCCGAAAGGTTTGATAGATTAAAAACATACGCCAAACAGTTAAAAAATAATGACTCTAAAGTTCCAAAAATATGTGAGTCCAAATCCAGCTAAGGAATGTTTTGCATGAGGGAACATACCTTAGTTTTAGATTAATTTGAAAAATTAAGACGACTAAAAAATTTTGCTAAATCTTAAAGGTGTTTGTATGTGAATAATATCATTAATTGTTATTCAAAATTACAAGAAAAGTTAGAAAATAATGAAAATATTAAAGGTGTAGAAATTGATATTTTAAGAAATATTTTATCCACAACCTTGTTACTCTATTTCATGGGTTGTGTCCTAGTATTTTACATAAAAAGATTAAAATTAAAACAAACTTTTTAAGTGTCTAAAAATTGTAAAGAATTATAATTCGAGTATAACTCTTTTTTAGAATGAGTTGAATAAGGGAATACGATTTTGTCGACTTTTGCACTTATAAAGCAGCTGTTAGATTTATTAGTTTATTCCCTATATGAAAAAACACTGAATTAGCAGAACACTTTAAAAAAATTTAACTTAACAAACTGATGCATATATTGTAGAAAATATCTTAAAAGCATTCGACTCAGATAGTCAAATAAACTTCAAAGTAAATTCCGCGGTTTGAAATATAAAATATATAGAAATCTGTTAAAACAATAAAGTTAATTCGCTTAAATAAAAAACAGCACGCTATATATATGTACAGTACTATAAATAGATAGCATTAAATATAGATACAAAGCAAAAAAGGACTAAATGAATAAAATTCCACGATGTAAATCACATAAATCACCAAATTTTACTGAAAACGTTTATATTGTTTACATAATAGATACTAAACACAAATCGCTATCACAAGTTACGTAAAAAACTAGTAACCGTTGTTTGCCTACAACACTTTTTAAAAAACACATCCTTTGAAAAAACATCTGAAAGTTCATACATTTCGGTCACAAGTTCCTCGGAATTCTCAAGTTGTTGTAGATAACACATTACAGTCTCACAAGCAGATAAAACTTTATCAACTAATGGCACAGGTTTGGAAACGTCACCGAATATATCATCGTTATTGTCATTGTTCCCTTGCACATGTCCTTTTGTCGATTTCACTTCATCAATAATATCACTATCAGACATTTTTGCACATGTTTCAACATCATTGTCTACATTAATAAACTTATTGATAACGTGGTCGGTAAGTCCGTTATGGGCAAGTTGCGCTAACGGTATATCATCATCTGGATCAACAAAATCATAAGTACACACGTATCTTCTTGCTGAATAGTAAAAATTTTAATATATTTTTAACTTCGGATCAAATTTTTACTTCGAGTTATCAGTGGTATTCGAGTTATAGAATTTTGAGTTATCGAAGTTTTCCTAAAAAAGTTGTTTAGATAATCGGTCGGGACAAAATAAAGACTTCAAGTTATTCGAGGTATTCGAGATATCGAAATTTAAACTATCGAAGTTATACTGTAAATTATTGAAAATTAAAAAAAAATGAAATTAAAAAGTGTATTATGACTTATAATGACTTTTAATTTGCCAGAAGAATTGGAAGAAACCCCAATCAAAAATCCAACCTTTGATGTCCTTTCTGTCTTTTGGATTTGTAGTACAATGCTTTTTTTGTTCTTGAAATAGGAGAGATAAATAAAGAAACCGCAGGTTATTCAGGTCATATATTTTAATGAAAGCACTAACTGATGAAATTTATATTGTGTCTGTCACGTTAACGGTTATGTTATTAGTCTGCTAATAGTCGTTATCCGAAACAATCAGGAGACTATCAAATTATTCAACATAATTTTAATAAATGACTTTCCCTTTCTTGAATATCTGTCACGATTTTACAGACAGAAGTAATATTACTTGATTATTTATAGACAGGAATACAAACAAAGACATAATTTTAAACACTGGATGACCCTTTAATCAAGCATTATTAGATTTTTATAAATGTTTCAATTTTTTCGCACACATTATTAAACGCTTGTGTTAAAGCATATTATTCTATCAATGTGCACATATGGCACATAAAATTCAGCAGGTATTTGTTATATATTTACTACCCCTGAGCGGGTATCGCTGCTGGTGTAGTAAACCTCCCCGAGGGTTTCCATAACTCATTAGGCAGTAATTTGTGCTGTCAGAAAATATACCATTTAGCAAAATTGTCAGCCATCCTAATTTTTGAAATTTATTCAAAACTAAGGTCTGTTCCCTAATGCAAAGCATTCCTTAGCTGGATTTGGATTCATATAATTTTGGAACTTATTTATTATTTAGATTTATTATTTTTTCAACTGTTTGGCTATGTTTATCTATTAAACTTTCGGCTCCTAGTTTCACTGGAGAGGAATGATTTTCCGAAATGTGCACATATGGCACATCAAAATTCAGCAGGTATTTGTTTAATATTCATTAATGTTTTTCTTCTCATAACAGTACAAAACGCTAAATGACATGCATTTATTGACAATGGATTTTTATTGAATTTTTATAATTAAACATAAAAATGCAAAAATAATGCGAATTGTGAGTGACGTTTTGGGAGAATTGTAAATTAATGTTAATTTGTTTTAAACTTAAATAATTTTGGAACTTAATTGATTAATGTTGACTTTTAGGTTTTTTCAATTTTTGATGCACTAAAAGGGTGATCTTTTTTCACTAAAAGTGTGTTTTTATGATAAACATATAAAATGCATGTGTAATCATCTGGCTTATCTTTTTATTAAAATCACTAAAATAATTTTATATGAAATATCATATTTCCTGAAATTAAAAAAATTAGAAATTTCTTTGTAAAACCAAGCTTTTAAATGAGATTTATAAAGGCTCGCCGGAAAGTGTATTCTCAAACGGTAAGTTAATTAATCATATGTTTATTAATGAAATCATTATTTTTGTATGTGCGATAATTCTCGAATTTACACAAGTTGATATCAGACCGAGTGATATCACACACCTAGAAAAGTGATATCACACCCCTCATAAAATTCCGATAATGACGGAGTTTTCGTTTCGCTTCAGCTTGATACCAACTGTTTATGGTTAACACGATGAGCATGTGTGCAGTACAGTCATGTATCAGTTGTATCTAAATAAGGTTTACACAGTGTTTCGGAATTTGCAAACATACAAACACATCGGAGAGGTACAACTAATTTACACTGACAGCGACAGCATTTTAAAATAGGAACGATGCTGGCTTAAAGCTGAGACAAGTATGTCAGGACAAAAATGAGACATCAGTTCGAAGCGGAACTGTTCATCTGTACAAAAATATTAATCAATAACACGTTTTCATCATTATCATCAATAAATATACTTACAGAAACCCAAAAATTAAATCATTGCAGCTGGTAGCCAATATGTTCCTGTACTTTGCGGGGACGTATTCCTGTCATCAGTGTAACCTATTCAAAATATGATGCACCTGCCGGTATAAAAACTCAGATTCGCTGTTGTCATCACGATCATGATTTATGACTGCAGATAATGAAACTAATTTTCATATACAATAAACAACTTTCACTTGCTATTGAAGAAAATTAATGCCTTTATCGACGTCATGTTGGGCAAATGTGACGAATGGCTGAATATTTGACCTAGTTGTCAAGAAATCGACGTCAGCGGTTGCTAAGGGAAACATTGACATATGACGTATGCTAAAAAAATATCTATGAGATCCTGATAGATATAAAAATACATTGTTAGATTGCTTAAAAATTTATTTATATTAATTGTTTTTTATATCAAAAGAAATATATGATACAAAGTTTATGATATGGCCATTTTGATATCATACCCTTCATCAGCCCTCGAGTCCTGATATCATACCCTTCATCAGCCCTCAAATCCTGATATAAGCTCTCGGGCCTTCGGCCCTCTGACTGATATCAGGACTCTCGGGCTAAAAGAAATATATGACAAAAAGTTTATGATACGGCCATTTTGATATCATACCCTTCATCAGCCCTCGAGTCCTGATATTAGCTCTCGGGACTTCGGTCCTCTGGCGGATATCAGAACTCTCGGGCTAAAAGAAATATATGATAAAAAGTTAATGATATGGCCATTTTGATATGATACCCTTCATCAGTCCTCGAGTCCTGATATATAAGCCCTCTGGCTGATAGATATCAGGACTCTCAGGATAATAAGGGGTGTGATATCAAAATGGCCATATAATAATCTTTAAATATATAAAACAAATACCAGTTAAATTTTGTTGTGCTAGATGTGCATATTTCGGAAATTCATTCCTCATCAGTGACGCTAAGACCGATGGATAAAAAAGTAAGACAAACAGTTGAAAATAATGAATCTAAAGTTTCAAAATTATGTTAATCCAAAACCAGCTAAAGAATGCTTTGCATGAGGAAACAAACTTTAGTTTTAAATAAATATCAAAAATTAAGACGGCTGAAAATTTGCTAAATGGTACATTTTCTGAAAGCACAAAGTACTGCCTACTGAGTTAAGGATACTCTCGGGGAGTTTTACTCCACCAGCAGCGGTACCCGCTGAGGGGTAATAAAAATATAAAACGAATACCAGTTAAATTTTATGTGCCAGACGTTTTATTGGTTATTTCTCTTTTTTTTATTTTGTGTGTTTTTCAAAATCATTTCTAGATTTACAATCTGTTACTAAAAAAGAAAAAGAAGTTGTTTTAACAACTTTTGTAGTAAGGACATAAAACGGTAAGAGGTTTTGACGAACACTGATAAAAAACACGTAAAAAGACAAGAAACATTTTTAGAACGCTTTAACAAGGATAGTTTATTCTGAAAGGGCACCTCGTGTAATTTAATCGCTATTAAAATTCTTATTCTTCGCCAACACTGATTATCTAATAAAGCTTTATTTTACTAAATACTAAACAAAAAACCCACATTGATAAACCACGCTTATTTTATTGTTTAATGTGTTGGAAAAGTTTAATAAAGAAAGCTGTATTTGGCACTCAGCCACCTTTATAGTTCCATAAGATTCCGTACAGTCTTATAAGACAGTTAAAATATATATCGGATATGACAGTTTTCATTGTTATAGCTATATTAATATGAAGATAAAAAGATTCTTGACTGATTCAGAAAACGCGTACTGACAATTTTTCAAAATTTTAACTTTGAAACTCATTATTTTTTCTTTTTTAATTATGTACTTTTCAAATTTTAAATGAATCGATTTATAAAATTGTCAAAAAAATAAGAATTATATTTCGGTATCTTTTGGAACAATGTTTTATTTAATAAGTTAAAATTATGGATTTTGACTCCGAAATTAAAGCTTTGAAAGCGGCTTAAGTTACGAGGGTTGTGAAAATGAATAACATTTTAATTTTGTGTTAATTGTTTTTAAGGAAAATTAATTTTCATATTTTTTTAAATGTAGGGAATTTATCTTTTCAACGTTATTTTTTAAAATGTTTTTATTAACTTTTACAAACATCTTATAGAGTTGTTGTATAGATATCTATAGTTTACATTGGACGTTTTAAAAAAAAATACAATCTAAGGTTCAATGTCATGGATTCAAAACTTAAAGTCTTGGCCGTATTACAGTACTTACATCATAATTTATCTTAAAACCATAAACGTTTATTGAAATAACATGTGTCGAAACGTCACAGTCACATGTTAATTGGAATACATAAGTAGATTAGTTAGTTTTAACTCTTTGAACATATGACATGGAATTTAAGTTATGAAGGAGAGCATTGCTTTTAATAAAGATTGTAGATCAAAACAAGTTTTTTTGCTTCTATTTTGAGGACTTTTTTATATTTCATTGCAGATTTATTTTTTATAGTTTGTCAAAACGTTTTAGCAGCATTATCCCATATAAAAATTAACTTAAATTAGAAATATCTTAATTACATTTAATTATTTTGACATGGGGTTTTAAATTATTACAATTTCCTTTATTGGCCTTCAAATTGAGATTAAAGTCCTGTTTTTACTTTTTCTACCTTGATAATTGTTAAATGTAGGTTTTAGATTTTATGCTAATTGTACTATAATATAGTATACATTTATACATGATCAAAAGTTAGTTTCATGACACTTTTTAATAAGCTTTAAATTTTATAGGTCACAGATCAGCTTAAAATTTGTATATCTAGACTTTATTTAAAGATTTGACATTTGAATATTACTTTTGATAATTTCTCAAATAAACTTATGAATAAATATTTATTCATATTTATAAATACATAGTTTGTTTAAGACATGGGATGTTTGAATGAAAAATATTGTGGCAGCGAGTTCTAAACTTAGGAAATTCAAAAAGGATTTTATAATCATTTTCTGTTTAACTTCTGCAAAAGATTTTATTCTCAATTGCGTTTAAAACCCATTGACAAATTGCTGATATTTTGATGTTTAGAAACACCTTTTGCAAAAAGGCAAGATATAGTTTGTTTAAAATCATAAAATTGAATACAAAATATACTCATTAATTATCACATGTTTAATTTATACAGTATTCTTATTTAATAACAAACTAACTAAAAACAAAAGCATATTAAGACATATCTGTTATAAAATCGAAGACAGATGTCCTTGGATAGTAGCTGTGTAATTTATATTAATATTTTTAAAATACTTAAAATATTGCTTCTTTTAAGAATTTTCTGAAAGGATATTGTGGTTTGACATATAGAACACAAATACCAGTTAAATATTGATGTGCCATATGTGCACATTTCGGAAATTGGAAATTCATTACTCATCAGTGACGCTTAGACCGAAAAGCCTTATAGATGAAAAACTTAAGCCAATCAGTTGAAAATAATGAATCTAAAGTTTCAAAATTATATTAATCCAAATTCAGCTAAGTCGAATGAAGAATATTTCCGGAAAATAATATTATCTTATTTGATTTCATTTATTTAATTTAAAATAATAATTTTTTTTGTACAGACGCTCAGACATGCAAAAACATTTTATCACATAACAAACCTTAAAATAAGCCCATTTCGAATTAAAAGTACAAACGATTTTTAAATGGAAGCAGTCTTTTTTGTAAGCTGATCATTATATTTTTATTTCCTCTATTAAAAATACAATAAAAACACAAAATAACATAAACACACAAACTCAGAGCATAAACAAAACTTAACATAATTTTACAAACATTATTATAAATATGCACACTATTTACATGAAGATAACGCATTACTGTAGGATACGTGTTTTAACCACACGCTTCCAGCTAATTAAGAAGTAATGCAGGCAATAGTGATTGGACAACCTATACCCAACAACAAGCGTTCATGTGAACACGCTTTTAGTTCAATATTAAGCAGGACAAACAATCAAGTTATTCGGAGCTAAGAGCTATAATTGCTGTGCACGAGCATGAGACAAATACACTGCGGTTAAGTGCCTTATAAAAAAGAAACTGTGTTATCTGAATTGGCTTAATGCAACTGTGTTTACATTTTTAGCGGTGGTTTTCCCAGCAGAACCTGTGTAAGTTTACTATCATCGTAAAACGTAAGCTCTATACTTTGATTGATATAGAACAACAAAGATACCATAGTCCAAAAAACTAGAATTTGTTAAAACATATCCTTAAAATTTACTTTGCATATATACAACATTTTTCTTCGTTGGGACTGTCCAAAGTTTTGCAATAAAATGACATAAAGAAAGTTCTTTGTCTGTCTTCGGAAGAGTCTATACTGCAGCCGGAAAGATTAAAGAATGTAAATTCCGAAATTGATATAGATTTTGGTCTAAATCTGTTCTTTGAATCCATTTAGAAGTTTTAAAATATTTGATTGCTCGTTTGTTTTTTGTTTTGTTTTGTTTTGTTTTTTTTTTTTTTTTTTGATAAACTTATTAAAATTGTACCGTTGTGGTTAAACAGACAAACACACGAAAGTAAGTTATATTTGTCAAGGACAATTAAATTGTTTTTGATTCGGATTGAGTATACATTGAAAAAAACCTACGTATTAATATCAGATTTGGAAGAGAACTTGGTTTAAAATTGAACAGTCGATTAGATTATTTGGTGCCATAATATAAAATTTAGAATTGATCAATAAAAATCTGAATGAACATACAGATGAAGAAAGGTTATTCTCGACTTTTCGTCGGACGTATTGTTATGTTTATTATCTGAACAATCGTTTTTCTGTCTCTTATTTACTAGTTTTTTATTTGTCATGGGGGGGGGGGGGTAACCAAATATTTTATTAATTCTTCTTAATTTATTTTTATGATAACATACATTGTATTTGTATTTTGGTATTTGTTTATATATTTTAATTTAAAATATAGATAGAAAATAAAATTTCTCAACACACCTAGGCATATTAAGAAGATTTTTTATAAATAATTGTCTTAACATTAAAGTTTCCAAGTGCAATGAGATTCAAATGTTCATGTATTAATAGAAACGCTTTAGTCTAATAATTTTTTAAGCCTTTATGGCATATAAGCCATATTTTTTGTCAGTAACAGTTAAGCGTTACTGAACTTTTGTACTCACTGTTGATTTGAATTTCTTAAACGCTTATAGTTTAGAGCAGTATTATGTGCTTAAACAGTTTTAATTAATTGTATATGATCAATTCGAATTTCGAAGCTATTATATTACTATAAATCTTATCCACATATCAATACATTTCATTACTGAATAAATAATTTTATTTTGCCGCTTTTCAAGATAAAAGGATTTGGTTTTTAGTTTTTACTTAAAGTTATTCTTAAAGAGTACCTGTCACAATTTTCAGTTTTGATATATTTTATTTGTTATACGTAAGTATTGTTTTAATGAAAATTTCATAAACAATCTTCCAGTAATAAGGGAAATATCGGTAAACTTCTGATACATTTTCAGTAATATACCTAGAAAGGGCCAATATGGAGGCTGCGGCGCAACTACGTCACAAGAGTAACATACCCTGACAGAACATTATTTACAACTACTAAATTCAGAAATGAATTTTTAGTTTAATATTTTCTTATATTTTTACGATAAAATTATAAGGTGAAGTAGAATTTGCACCCCGATTTACACTCACCAATAATTAAGATAATTATTAATCCATTTGTTCCTAGCCTCTTTTATCATAGCGGACAGGGTATCCTTTGAATTTTTCTAAAAAAAAAAATATTTCCTTTACCAAGTTTTTCCGTGTTATTTATAAAAATAAAAATAATAAAAATAACTATTTATATCATTATTATTACTTCCAATAATGCCAATTTTCAATTTCAACACTGTCGATCATACTGGTCTTTTAATCATTGATCAACTTGCAGCAAAGAGTTTGAATTTTTACTTTTCCCGGACACAAATTTAATCCGTGATGTTTTTACAGATTTTTTTATTGGCTCTTTTTGTATTTTACATTAAGCACAAACACCTTTTATAACCTAAATATAATAATAATAATAATTATAATAATAATAATAATATAATTATTATTATTATTATTTATTATAATTTGTAATTATTATTATTATTATTTCGTTTATCTAAAATGATATCTGATTCTAAAAACCATGTAATTACAATATTAAAAATGATAATAGGTTTGTTTTTGTCAATGTAACTAATCTAATTTATAATACAGCAACTTCTCCTAAATTTCAATTATATTTATTCAATCATATATGAGTCGAGATTCCTTTTGATGATATAATTACATTTGCAAAGAAAACCTACAAATACATATATTAAAAAATTCTAAGTATTTTCTAATTATTAAATTTATAAATTTGAAATAATATTCGCTGTTATATAATTAAATAATAAGCATTAGATAAATAAATAGTTTTACATACCAGAATGACCAGATCTACAAAAGTAAGAAGTCTGTATGGATTATTTTTAGATATTTAAAACATGTCTTTACACTTTGAAATAAACAGCCAGAAATGAAATAAAGAAAGAAATTACCGCGAAAAGTGCAGGTGAATAGTTTTGACTTTATTAATATAATTTCATGTTGTCCGTCCAGTCACGTGATCGGTCAAGCGTCGGTACATACATATATGCATATTTAACACACAAACGGTCACATGACAACACTACTATGAAGACACAACTTACACTTTACACAATATATACATATACACAACACATGAGCAGCAGCACGGTTACATACTTCCCCACTTGAAAAAATGTCTCCTAACATTTGGTTAACAACCACATATATCTAACTTAACCTAACTTAACTTGTATATATAATACAAATACCAGTTAAATTTTGATGTGCCGGATATGCACATTTCGGAAATTCATTCCTCATCAATAACACTAAGACCGAAAAGTTTGATACATAAATAATATAAGCCAAACAGTTGAAAATAATGAATCTAAAGTTTCTAAATAATTCATGTATATTATATTATACATGTAACTTAACTAAATATTAAATTCTTCAATATTATTATACCAAAACGTACCAAACCTTTACAATTTAAGATTGAGATAAGTTTACCTTAGATCCATTTGTGCAATATCTGGATATAACAGACTTCTATCATTTTAGTAGCTGAGTACTGACTTAACCAACTAAAAGAAGTTGTTACTACTGTTTCTTGATTTCTAGCTGCTTCTCCATTTAATATCAGTGGATAAGTACTGGCTTTTCCAACTGAACAAACAGCATTTATCCAAATAAAATTTACTAAAATATAGTAAACACAATGGTTTTGAAATATGTTAAAAAGCATCAATTATAATCATCTCAATCTTCAATTATAAATTGAAAATGACAATTATAACAGGTATAATAATAGTAATCAAAATGCAGTTTTTAAAATATTAAAACTATTGAGCATATTTTAATGAAATTTGTACTGTTAAATGATTAACTATTGGTATAGCTGATAATGCCATAAAGTCAACCACCTAACTTTGACAACCTCCAATACTTAATATAAACATATATTCATACGATACTGGATTTGCTTAACAGGTGGATAAAAAAATTGATGCGGCTGGGCACTGTCCCAATCCAGTACATTTATACCTACAAGTTAAACAAATACTTCCTCAATGACGATCTGTGTATATTGCCATTCTCCGAACCGATCTCGCAGTTTCTTTACTCTGGTTGATCTTCGGATTTGTGTCTCCTCTGGTATATCTTCTACATGCATATGTATAGAATTCCCTTCAGAACTAGGTGGTTCTGTAACATTTGTACTATCTATACTATTACTTGTATTGTCATGTCCAGTGTTTTCCACATTAGTGTTGTAATTATTTATATAACCAGGCTCAGAAATATCTGCAGGTGTGTCAATATTAACAATCTGTCTTGGTCTTAATCTACCATTTTTCCCTTTCTTTTCTGAGGTATAATGTATCTGTCAACCTGTTCAACATCTGAGTTATCACTACCACTTTCAGAAGTAGATACAGATGTGGATAGATCAGGTCTAACAGACTCGTTTGTGATCTTTCTATTTGACTTACCTGGTACATCCTCAGGTGGAATACTATTAAATACTAAAAGCATGTTACTGTGCAAAGTTCTACTAGGACCAATACCTGATTCTTTTCGAACTTTGTACACTGGAGTGTCATTATATGGTTTTTCTATAACCACATAAGTCTCCTTTTCCCACCTGTCAGCCAATTTATGCTTTCCTTATATACCAACCTTTCTGACTAACACTCTATCCCCAACCTCAACCTTCGATTCTCTTACCCTGCTGTCATATATGATCTTGTTTTTAGCAGCTGTTTTATTGGCTTCTTTCTGAGCAGCTTCATAAGCAGTATGCATACGATCCTATAATTTACTAATGTAAGATTTCTTACTGCTACTTACCTGGTCACTATCTCGGTCAAGATCTAAATACACATCCACTGATAATCTAGGATGTCGACCAAACATGAGATAATAAGGGGAATAACCTGTCGCATCACTTTTTGTGGCATTATATGCTTGAACCATTTGCGAGATATAGGACTTCCAGTCAGTTTTCTGAGTCTCTTCCAATGTTCCTAGCATTCGAATTAAAGTTTTATTAAAGCGTTCGGCAGAGCCATTTCCCATAGGATTGTAAGGTGTGGTTCTAGTTTTCTTTATGCCAGCTAGTTTGCATAACTGTTTTATAACATTTCCCTCACAATTCCGACCTTGATCGCTATGTAACTTTTTGGGAAATCAATAATACACTATAAAGTTATTATGCAATGCCTTGGCTATAGTTGAAGCCAATTGATTGCGACAAGGCACTGCTTGAGCAAACCTTGTAAAATGGTCAGTTATTACTAAAGCACTATCATAACCGCCTCATGACTGCTCTAACCCTAAGAAGTCAATGCAAATAAAATAAAACAAACATACCAGTCCTTGTCCATATCACAATCCCAAAAACAAAGTAAAAACTTTGCAAACTGGCAAAATAGGTGATACACGTGAACTTCCATCAAGGAAGTGAAACCAGGTGCTCCGGAAGGGTAAGCACCTCCTGTTTAGCTAGCTACACCCGTCACGTGCAAGTCAATTTTGAGAATGAAAGGAACAAAGAACTATGGTAAGTCAAATATATCCAGTATAAGTTGGGATACAGTGACTACATACTTATCAACAATATTGTGATGACGGCCATAAAACTTTTTAAGGGCCCTGATTAGCCTAGGCTTGCAATATCCTTGTGTCAACAATTTAATTGTAAGTAATTTGCTTCGTTGCAGAAAGTTCCCATAGTGGGAACAAGCTCTACCGTACCGTATTAACTGGGAAACATATACACCATACGCAGGAGAAGCAGGGATATTACTGCAAAGAAACGGAAAGTTGACAATAGTAACTCCATCGGATGAGTTGTTTCTACAGGTTTTAACTCTACATTTACTTTATATGGTGTTTTATATAATACACACCTGTTAAACCGCGCAACTCTTTTGTTGATATCTTGTTTTATAGAAGGCCAATAAAATCTTTGCTTTGCTAACCATACTGTCTTTTCTTTGCCAGGATGGCCCATAGTGGAATGGATGCCATCAAAAGCTATAGACCTATAATAAAAAGGAAGTACTATTTGTTTAACATAAGTTCTATCTTGAAAAGCAGTTCTATATAATACATAATTATCTTAAACTAGTCTGTTTTTCTCTCTAATGTATTTTTTACTTCTGCATTCATATTGCGAAGGGACTCACCCCTGGGAAAAAAATTGGTTTTCAAGAAGTTGACAACTTGTCTAATAGATGAATCTTTACTTTTTTCAAGCTTCCAATCAACTGTATGCAGTGTAGTCTGCTCCGACACCCCATCGGCCGAATGAAGGACCGGACCAGAAGACACAACATCAGTCAACGGTAAATTATGGTTGCAGCTTGACAAACTGCCTGAATACCACCCCTCATCAATGGGTCTATTAGCATCAGCATGTAATGTGAAAGGCTTAGTATAGTCAGCATATGCCAGTATAGGAGGTTCTAATAAATTTTGTTTAATAGTATTAAAGGCTTGCTGATGAACTTCCTTCCAGTCCCATTTTTTGTAGGTATAAGCTTCTTCTTCTTCTTAGAATTTTTTACTGTGCAATGGCTTTTAAGAAGTTCATTTAAAGGTGCTACTATTTTCGACAAATCTTTGACATATCTTCTAAAATAGCCAACAAAGCCCAACCACTGCCTAAGTTCTTTAACATTGGTTAATCTGGGCCATTTTGCAACCGCTGCAATTTTTTTAGGATCAGTTGCAACACCTTCCTCTGAAACTACATTACCAAGATATGTTAAAGATTTCTTGAAAAATTCACACTTACTGGGTTTTAACTTTAGGTTATGTTGACTTAACCTACTGAAACAAGCATCTATTCTATTAAGGTGTTCTTTTTCTGTATGTGAAAATATTAACACATCATCAATTAAAAAGGGGACATTCTTTTTAATGCATCTCACCCATGCATTTCTCTATTAGCCTTTGAAATGTGGCACCACTGTTGGTCAAACCGAATGCCATTCTTACACATTCATAAAAACACAGTTTACCCACATTAAAAGCGGTTTTCTCCTTATCTTCTCGTATTTCCACTTGCCAGTAACCTGATCTAAGATCTAATTTTGAAAAATATTTCGCCCCACTAAGAGTATCTATATCATCATCAAAAGGAATCTCGACTCAGATATGATTGAATAAATATAATTGAAATTTACGAGAAGTTGTTGTATTATAAATTAGATGCACCAACCAACTGGTTACATTAAATATTATTTAATTTGAATACCCTGATTTTGTTTCCCCTGCATTAATAAACAGTTAGGCAGTTGAAACGAACTATGTAACACACTCTTATTTATGTGATCATGTGCTATTAAGCAAGAATAAAAAAGCCGCAAGTTTACTTTATAAGTAATCTATATGTCATTGAATTGTAACTTTCAGTAACATTGCACAAAGAAAGGTTTTAGTTTCCGGTAGGGGTGATGTTGGTTAAATGTGACATTGCACCCTTTTTGGTCACCTGAGCTGTGACCTCAGATCAGCTATTGAGATCCATATTTGTCTGTCGTCCCTAGTCGGACGTGCATATATTTTTCACATTAAAATCTTCTTCACAAAAACCACTGTGCCAAATGAAGTTAAATTTAGATACAATTATGCATGGGTAAAGGACATGAAAATTTGCACAAATGAAAGAGTTGCGTTCCCTAAGACTTTAGAAAGGTAGAAAAAGAGAAAAAGTCAAAATCTTTATCAATGAATGTTCAGTAGATTCATCTGTGATTTTTATGTATAACATTCTGAGGTATATGTCAGATAGTTTTAGACTTGGTCAAATCATTGCCGTGGGCTCAACCTGGGGATGATGGCGTGGAGAAATTATTGAAAATAAGACATTTGTATAATTCGTAATCTATCTGGAAAGCTTAAAACTTTTTGTATATTAGAATATTGTAGGTCTTGATATGACAATAATTTTGCTTTTACGTTCAAGGCCATAGATCCAAAATGAATACGAATATTTAAATTGTTAATACCTTGAATCGTTTAAATTTTAAATATAAACATGTATATTAGAATATTTTAGGTATTGCTATTACAACAATATTAAAATATGGTTCTAGGTTTTAGCTGCATGAGAATATTAAATTCGTTTTTCATCTGAAACCTTTCCATAGAGCTAGCTCTTTCATAAATTTAAGTTATTTATAAATTAACTGCGACTAGATCTTAGATATTATTGATTAGATATTGTGGCAGTGGTGTTTGTAATTGCCTATTGTACTTTACAAAAGATTCGGGACATATACTCAGGTTAGTGTTAAGGGCAGAGAGTCTCTTGTTTCCGGTGTTGTAATATTTAAATTGTTAAAATTATTTAAAAACGCTTATGAAATAATAACATTTTTGATACTTTATGACAGATTTGCTACATATTTTTTTAAAATCTTGCAAAAATATTTAAGCACAACATATTAATAACATTATTAAAATAGCTTTTAATGAAATTTACAGTACAATAAAGTTAATACGCTTAAATTTGTGATGAGTTATAATTGTAACATCAAAACAATGTAACAAACATTATCCGAATCTTATTTATCTATATCAAACTTACCTTTATATGTAATAATTAGTCACTACTATAGGTACTTAGAAAATTAGAAATGTTTTATTGATTATTTTTTAAAAAACGAATAACGAAATATGACAACAAAATCATAAACAAACGGAATATTTATGAAAATGTCGTACAACTACATTAAAAAGTAAATGAATAGTTAAATCACAAGGTATTAAGGATTTTTATTACGAGTTTTGTAAACTTATTTTTTTTATTCAAGTAATGGTTCATCGTTAATGCAATTATTTGAATTTAATAGAGTTTGTTGACTATAAACTAAAAGGTTATGGTTTCGCAATAGCTTTTTTCGAGTAAAATGTAATAAATTGTCTGGAACAGTGATGTAATAAACCAAGATAAATGTCTTGGTAAAATATTTATTTAAGTTTCAAAGTGTTATTGTTTTTGAAGCGTTGATGTTTTTAATATAGGTAAGTCTGAAATGCAGATCCCTTGTTTCTTCAAATCCATCAAAATCTAGCAATTTGTCCTAAATAGTCTGTTGCTTTTGACAACTTCATTGCACATTGGAGGTAGAATCTGTCTCCTGTATGAGGTGAAAAAGGAAAGTTAGTTTGAAAAATTGTTTTATAAATCAAGCTAAAAGAGAAAAAATGACTTAACCAAAGAGTACAATGAGAGAATTTATCTTAAATGACACAGTTCTTAAAGTAGGTTGAATGATTACAGTATGTGTTTACTGACAAATTGATTGAATTGGACAACTTGTGGATAGATTGTGCCGAGGAATTTTTTCCATCAACAAAATATTTCAATTAAACTTTAGGGTTGTTTTGGTTGTTCTTTTATCTCTAGAACTGAAAGAGAAAATAGTTATGACCATGATTTGATTAACGTCCATTAGGAATAGATATTACAATTCCCTGGTCATTAATCACTAGCTCTAAGCATAGACACAGATTTATCTTAATAGAATAAAGTCACTACTTTAAATCCAAACAATACAAACGGAAATTAAAAATAAGTATAATGTTGATTGTAAAGTTTTTGGAAATAGAGATAGAAAGCTCAGTTTTATAGAAATTAATGCATTGTTTACCTGGGTATGATATCATCACAGAAACTGTGTACAAAACGGCAGACTAGTCAAATCTTTATGCTCAATTTTACAATTCAAAATAAATTGAAACCTCTGTAAATTAATAAATATAACAGAAATACCTGTTTAATTTTAATGTGCCATACGTCCCCATTTCGGTAGTTAATTCCTCATTTGTGACACTGGGGCCAAAAATAGTGATAAATAAAAAAGATAAACCAAACTTTTGAAAATTAATGAATCAAAAAATTAAAGTTCCAAAATTATATGAATCCGAATCCAGTTAAGGAAGGCTTTTCATGAGGAAACAAAACTTAGTTTCAAATTTATTTCAAAAATTAGGACGGCTGGAAATTTGCAACATAGTTCATTTAAATGTAACGATTTTATATTAGAAACTGTTCAGTCCAAAATGCAAATATATCAATTATGTGGTTATCTTCATTGCTAACGTCCTGTCAAAAGACATGAGTTTTTACTGTACGTTCCTTGTAAGATTTACAATTTTTGAATTATTCTTAAGATTCTATTTGAGACTGTTTTCATGATTTTTCAAGTTAATGTATATGTATATAAATTTTAATGTTCAATTGTTATCTTTGTTTTAATCAGAACATTCTTAAAGAGTCGATTCTATAAATTTAAAAAAAAAAATCTACAAACTTGTTAGCCGGATTGCACTGGGTGCAAATTCATAAGGAGAGGAATGTCTGAAAAAAAAGAAAATAGAGTGCCATCTGATAATCATAACGAGTTATTTCATGTTATCTTTTTTTCAAATTTTAGGACTTATAATTCTTATTTCTCTTTTACAAATCGTTAAAATTAAAGAATTACCTGATCCCAGTTTAATGTTTGTGAGCAAGAAAGCAAACAAATATTGCGTTAAAAAGTTTTATTGGATAATTTCTTGTATATGAAGAAGTTATTGAGTTTCAGCTAATTCATAATTCAAAAGCAAATGAAAATAGGTAAATTAATTTAACATGTGAAGTTCCTCCGTAAGTGAGGCCGGTAGGCTGGAAAAGCAAACAATTTCTGTCTAGCTAGGTACGCTTGCTTCATGTGGAATTAAAGATCCACAGAAAGACATTGTAATTATATAGTTATTTAAAGAAACTGGTGTACTTTTTTTGAAAAAATATATGATTTCATTACCATTAATATATTACAAGATTAAATATAAGGTTTGTTCCTTCATGCAAAGCATTCCTTAGCTGGATTTGGATATATATAATTTTGGAACTTTAGATTAATAAATTTCCAACTGTTTGGATTATGTTTTTTATTATCAAACTTTTTTGTCTAAGTGTCACTGATGAGGAATGAATTTCCGAAATGTGCACATCTGGCACATCAAAATTCAACTGGTATTTGTGTTATATATATATGATCAAGAAGGTAGTGGAATTCAAAAATCATCGTCAACATTAATTTGTTTCATATTTCGTTTCAATATATAAGTAATATGTAATTATATAATTATATAATACAAATACCAGTTAAATTTTGATGTGCCAGATGTGCACATTTCGGAAATTCATTCCTCATCAGTGACACTAAGACCGAAAAGTTTAATACATAAAAAATATAAGCCAAACAGTTGGAAATAAAGAATCTAAAGTTCCAAAATTATATTAATCCAAATCCAGCTACGGAATGATGTGCATGAGAGAACAAACCTTAGTTTTAAATTAATTTCAAATTTTAGGCGACTGAAAATTTTGCTAAATGGTACATTTTCTGACAGCACAAAGTACTGCCTACTGAGTTATGGATACCCTCGGGGAGTTTAACTCCACCAGCAGCGGTACCCGCTCAGGGGTAGTAAATATTGATTTAAATGGTTCCATTGGAGTAAATGACTCTAAAAACATTGTAGAAATCAAATAATAATTATAATAATAATAATAATAATAATAATAATAATAATTCCAACGATACAGTGAGCAAACAGTATATTTATACATATTTTAAACTCCGAATCGTGCAAAAAAACTTTAACAGTTATTGTCCTTAAATTATCACAAATTACTTTTGTCATTATATAATTTACTACTATTCCGACTACTGTTGGTGTAGTGGTATATTGTCAAGGGCCACACAAATAAGTATAAAATAAAAGATGTAACCCTTTTCAAAATGGAAGTTAAATTTTTGTTGACAACAGATGCGGGTTTAAATCGAAGAATCGTTGTACGTAATACATGTAATATGTTTATCAAGGTGAAATAAAATTAGCTCAGCTTTTGTCAACACGAGGTAAATATACATTTAACGTGCGTTTAGAAAAAAATAAACAGTAAAAAGTCATGATTCGTCCCACTTTACAATAATCATCTGTTTGTAAGTAAAGAATAGCGAATTAAATAGTTTAAATACTTTTAAAAAATCCGCCTCTTATGTTTAAATGAAATTAAGATATATAATAAAATTTACAGATATCTCCATTATATAATCTTAAAAATGGTTCCAGATACCTCTCAAATGACTATAAAGATGACGTTAAGCCTGTTTAGTGTTGTAAGAATGAAATGGCTAGGCTATTAGTCAGCGGCTATGATTATCATAACAAAGCAAATGTAAATATAAAACTTGAGATGAGCAAAATGAATTCCTGAAAAAGATGTCTTTCAAAAAAACTTATAAATATTTCTTTAGGAAAAAATTATCAAAAGGCTGTATATCGTTTTACGTATGTCATTTTCAATAGTTATCTTCTCTTATACATGTGACACTTAAGTTTTCTCCAATCAGTACATTATGTTATTATCATGTAATTATGATTTTTATACTGATGTAGTTTTGGCAAATACAAGTAAAATTTGTATTTGAGTACTTCTTCCTTAATTTTGGAGTTATTACCATTTAAGTCTGATTTTTCTTCAAAAAGCTGCTATGTAACTTTTTCATATCAACTTGAACTATGGTTGTTACTATCGATGCTTTTTGCTGTTTAGTTAAAAATATATAATCTCTGGATTCGATTTGATTTTTTTTATTATTTTATGTATGAAAGATTTTTGTTATTAGCGAGTGTTTCAAATACCCAATAACTGACTACAGGTACAACAATATTTGGCATTTGATAAAAAAAAATCAAATGAATTGAAAATAAATATTGCAGAATCTTCTAAAATTTATATTCCAAATTACAATTTAAAAATGTGGACAGTTTTCTTAGGAGAGAATGTAATACACCATATGACCTGATATTGTATGTAAACATTGTGTGACTAGCAACATCATGCACAAGATACCGGGTATGACATAATAAAATGTAATAAGCTTCATGTAGTTTGTTATCAGAACATTGATTAATTTACATCCTTAAACTGTTCATATAGTAATTAAAACTCATGATAATCTTGATGATTGTTAAACTACTTTCTCATTGTGCTATTTTCTTATTTAAATGGCTTAATATCATGTTGTAAAAAACCTATTTCTACTTGATGATTATCTAATTTTATATAAGATCTTGCTGATCTAAGCTTTAGTGCATGTGAAGACATATGAGTGTGATAAAAGAAACCGGAAAAACTTTTCCGGCAAAAAATGAAACAGACGCAAATGGAATCTTTTGATACAGTATGACTGAAAAGATTATAATGGTATTGCTATTCATGTATCGTGTAATATAATATAAAATGTACAAATGAATGAAGAAATACTGAAGGTTTACTACTCAGATTTTACCAAAATTAAAACCGAAACATATCAATGAAGTTTGAATTTCATGTATTTTTAATTCTTAATTGATAAACATACCTTAAAAATAAACATTATTTATAAGCCTAACTTGCTGTAACCACCAAAACTGATGATATAACAAAACCCCCTGAGAGCTTCCATGTATGTGTGTAATCATTTTTCTTTTAAAACATCTGGTAGGATGAGACCAAATAATTATCATAAGATGTAGTAGTTCACATTTGTAGATAATGGTTAATCCCGAACTACAAGCGGGCAGCCGTGACTATAAAAAGAGGAAAAATGATAAATTGCCGTTATATACGTAAATATATTCTTTTAGTTGAAATTTAAAATAGATGTCTAGTTTGTAATATCTCTGTCACGAGATTAAACTCAGATGGCCTAGGAACATGAGTTTCTTGAGTTTGCATTTATTACCAATGGAATCTTTTTGAAATAGAATTTTAATTTATCGTTTGTTTGGAAAACTTCTCTAAAACTTTTGGACTAAATAAAACGGAATCTACTATTGAAGGTACCTAGGCTAAGTAGATTAAAAATTAAGCAATAATCCGGAATTTTAGATGACCGCCTTTACTATAAAAAGGTAAATTGCCTTCAGACATTTTTAAAAACAAATAATTTTTAATTCAGACCAAGGCCCTCAAAAACTTTTAGGACCGCCATTACAATATTGTCGACAAGTATAAAAATGTTGCATTCTGGATAAATTTTACATCCTCTAGTTCTATGTCGCTTTTATCCTCCAATTTAATTTTGCGGGTGTAGCATGCAAGACAGAATGTGTTTTTATTCTTCCAGAACATCTGGTGCACTATCATAACTAGTCAGTTTTATTTTGCGTATTCGATCGTGTTTTTGACATGGATCGGTATGTTTGTGTTTGATTTCAATTTAATAAATTTAAAAAGGTGATATAATATACGTATTAGTTTTCGGTATCTTTTTGTTGGCACTTAATAGTGATTGTTAAAGACATCTGAATCTTTTGTTATAGATACATATATGCATAGAAACGCAGCTGGAACCAAAATTCTAACGACCCATATGCATGGTTCTTATATTTTATGGGTCGATTTAGATCATATTTTACATGAATTAAATACTATCAAAATACCTTTAAATTTTGCAGTTCCATATGTGCACAATTTGGAAATTCATTCCCCATTAATGACACCAGCAATAAGAAAACTTTTGATGGCCATGTTAAATTTGTAACTGGATTTTTACGTTACTTTATCGGTATTTCCTATTAAATTGAATATTTAAATATTACATTAAGCTAATTTTATAAAACAATTAAGCCACTTGCCAAAATGTAATTATGTTTATGCAGTATGTTAAGTGTCTTCCTTTTTTAAACTTAATAATTCCCTGATTTCCATTTTTTCAGATAGCTAAAACAAAACAATTTGGTCTAAAACTGTCATCTGCATTGAAAACAACTCTTAAGCCATCACAGGTTAAATATGGCTTATTGTTTTCATCGTTTTTAAATTGGTATTTGTATTATATATGAAACCTATAACTATATGTTAAAAGAAGTCTCTTATAAGTTATAGCATTTAAGCAAATAGACATCGCCTATATATATATATATATATATATATATATATATATATATATATATATATATATATATAAATATATATATATGGGCTGTTACGTCTCTTAAAATATTATGGAACTATTAACTTGGTGAAATGTTTGGCTTGATATTACTCAAAAATGCCTAAATTATTTGCATTTGACTCAAATCTAGTGATTATATGATTTGGTGTATATTTATTTTCTCACTGACTTGAACTAACTATATATAACTTATAGAGATTTTCTTTATAATTTTGACATTTTGTACATCATTAGGCATTAGAGATAGTAGTTACTGAATATTAGATAAAGCGATGAAATGAGTATAAGATACAATTATATACAGTTGATGTATGTCAGTTCTATTGGATATTATAATTATCAATATATTGCTATTATATTTATTTCAATATAAATGTTTATTTAATATTATTTGGAAGTTGTTTTATCATAGGCTGTATTAAGTTAACTTTATATTTGGAACCAATAATAAAATAGTAGTACATAAGAACACATTTTAGCTCACCTGGACAAAGGTTATTTGAGCTTATGGCATAGCACATTATGTGTATGTGCGAACGTCTGTGCGTTGATTTGTATGTGCCATGTACATTAAAATTTATTTTGGACTATTTCTCTGAAACTACTTTACATATTTTAATTAAACTTTAACAGAAGTATATATAATCAGGTGCCACTTAGATTTGCTCATGGCTTTTTCATGTTACCAAACTAGGTCTAGATTACCGGGGGGGGGGGCAAAATATTAAAACCAATGGTAGAAGAAAGAATCACTCTGGTAATAGGCAACTCTTTTATATTTATATTATAGTTTGTTTGTTTTGTGAATTAAAAAAAATTCATATTATTTTCAGAACAGCTATATCTTGTTTATATGTAAACATAAAGCACAAAAATTATTCAGTTTTGGCGTGTACATAAAATGTCCTTCAAAAGGAGGTCAGGGTTAAAGGTCAATTTCGCAACCTAATTTTAACCTATGATTTTTTGTTGCCAGAGTAGCTGTTTCAAGTCAACTAATTCTTATTTAATTTATTTAAATGATAAACATAGAAAATGATTTATGAAATATTAAAAATATCAGTCAATTGCTTTTTCAGTTGTAACCCCGGAATACAGTGTTTTTGTTAAATATTTTGCAGTTTAAGATTTTTACATGAAAACTTTTGTATATAATAAAAAGAAATAAATTGTAACATGGTTACACTTTACAAGATCAAATAGAGTAGCAATATTACTTATGTATTAATTTTTTTTTGCTGCACAACTTTATTTTTTAAGCTTATGATGTTGTGCAATTTGCAAAATGCAGAATTAATTTTTAATTTGGAAATAAAGAATTTCATTAACAGTTAGCTTTGATTTATCAGGTAAGCTAATAAGACTCATTGGTCCTTTTGTTATCAAATTCTTAATTTTATAATAGTTCATTAATCAGTTAAACTTCAATCCAGCTATTATATGTATTAAAATGTATTTGGGACGGAGTATGACAAGCTATGACTGTCTAACCAGCTTCAGTCATTGTTAGTCTGTTACCTCCCTTTTTCACAATGTTAAAATAGTAGTACACTTTTTTGAATTGTTTTTTTTTTATTTTAATTTTTTATACTTATTTTCTTTTTATTCTGTTAATGCTGTCAGAAGTTATAAACGGACATATTGTGATAAAGATTCCTTGAGATTCTTAGTTATTTTTTAATCCATGTATATAAAATCATATAACATTTTTACAAACATCTTATATTTTAATCTTTAATTCGAATTACACATATTATACATAATATAGAATTGTGCAAACAATTAGATGTCCCAAGATTACACTTATTTGTTTTCTATGTTCAGATATTGTGTTTTCATGTCTCATTATGATCATTGTTAAAAGTTATGGGTTCAAAGTCCAGAAAATACTTTTACACGAATACTCAAATAGGTAATGATATGGAATATATAAACTTCTTTATATATTAAAATATTTTAATATTTAAGGTATTGAGATAACGGCCCTTTTCGTATAAATTTCATCGTGGCCAAGGTCATAGTTTGAATTAAAAACAGTTATGTAGTTATTCATATGGAAATTACAAACTGTTTGTAAAGTATTTATATAAGATTTATATAAGAATATTGTAGATAACGATATATTTATCAAATGATAAGATTTGTATTTCAAGGTTATAGGTGGAAGGTCAAAGTCATAGCTGCATAAGATTACTGAAGCAGTTAATTACCTGGAAATAATTAACTTTTTATCTATATAAGTATATAGTAGATATTCTATAACACTAGGTTAATGATTACGGCAAAAAATAAGGTTTCGAATGTCAACATCACGGATGCAAAGGAATACTGAAATACTTCCTTGATGGAAGTTCATGTGTATAACTAATTTTGCCAGCTTTCAAAGTTTTTTTCCTCTGCAGAGGATTTGTGACATTTTCCATCTAAGCGTAAGGCCCGTGACCATATTATTTGTATAAATAGAAAGTTTCCATGTTTAAGTATCAAAGTCAAGTTAAAACCAGATATGCTTAAAATCAACTACATCATCTTGTGAATAATATAGAAACTCTTGTAAATATTTGGATTTAAAATGAACTTTTTATAAAAATCTAGGTAAAAAATAATTAAAATTTCCGAGAAATTGTGTATTTTAAAAATAATAGATAAAATAAACACCTTCCTAGAAAATAGTTTTATTTCGTTACAAATTGTCAAATTAATTATTAAGAAATTAAATTTTCAATGTGATATTAAGTCATGACCAGCAATAAATTTCAAATGTTGTCACAAATCCTGACATTTTTTAATATTTTGGTGCTATGTAAAACCTTTTTTAAATAAAATGTTTCTCATGTATTTAGTGTTTTTAAATTAGTTTTCCTCTTTTTAATTTCTCCATCACACCAGCCGTGTTTAGTAGATAGCCCTTCAAGACAGGCAAAAAATATATTAGGTTTGCCTTAGCATCACGATAAAACTAAAGATACAAATTACATGACGTTATTTCTTACAAACAGCAGACCGCAGTTCTATCGTGTTAATTTAAAATTGATGCAACATATTTGTAGCAAACAGTTTCATAGCAAATATAGAGAGGACAATAGAGATCATTTGATCAATGGATAGGCATATTATCAACAAATTTGCGTTTAATTACAAATATCAAAGGTTTAATAATTCCTTTTTACTCTTATACAAACCCTCTAAGACTTTTGAACAAAGACAAAACCATTACGAAAATGCGGTCATAAAACCTTAGCACATTGCAATTTCGTTTTATACAAGATAATTCTTTAAAAATTAACGATAGTATCAATAAAGCTTTTAAGCTATACTTGTTGCTTATATACAGCATAGTTGCTCCCGTTAACAAGCTGATGATTATCAAGTTTTATGATAGAATTTGTAGAATACTTTGTTTACTTTAAATTGAACTATAATCATCGTTTTAATTTAATAACTCACACTTGTTATAAGAATAACAGTTAACATGTCGGACTATGTGTGTACTATTACACATACACACAAAGATATTTATCTAGATATTCAAACAAAAAGTCGATATGAACCTTTGTAATCCGAGGTGTTTTGCTTTTCCTCAGATGTGAATTATGGTAAAAAATAAGGGGATAGATTTTTATCAAATGGGTGTAGAATACACAAAATACATTAAAATACAGCACAAATTGGTTTTATAACTTATCAATTTAAATGTGTGCTGCAATATTGATGTGTTAAAATGTGTAGGGTTGTATATAATCAAATGAATTATAATTTATGCTCAATATTGACCTTGCATGTGACGGATGTAGCTAGCTAGACAGGAGGTGGTTACCCTTCCTGACCACACGGCCCAACTTCCTTGATGGAAGTTCAAGTGTATAATTAAATTTGCCAGTTCCACTACAGAAGCATTACTATTAAACAAAATGAAAAATAATAAGAGCCCAGGTTCCGATGGTTTCACAGTAGAATTCTTTAAAGTATTTTGGGTAGATTTGGGGGCTTTCATCGTCAAATCTTTGAATTTTGGGTATGAAAACGGAGAACTATCTAGTAAACAAAAGAGTGAATTATTATTTGTATACCAAAAGAGAGAAAACCAAAAAAATTCCTTAAAAATTGGAGACCTATATCGCTTTTAAACGTCGTTTATAAAATCGGTTCGGGTGTAATAGCAAAATAGATGAAAACCTTATTTAGAAAAAAAAAATATTAAAGATCAAACTGGGTTCTTGTCAGGAAGGTATATTGGTGAGAATACTAGATTATTTTATGACATTATGACTACACCGAAGAACAAAATATTCCTGGTCTATTACTGCTCGTGGATTTTGAAAAAGCTTTTGAATCTATTTCTTGGTCTTACTTGGATAAAGTTTTAACATTTTTTAATTTTGGTATTTCCATCAGAAACTGGGTAAAAACATTTTATAAAAAAAATTAAATCGGCTGTGAATCAAGGGGGAAATTTATCGAATTTTTTAACATTGGAAGAGGATGCAGACAAGGTGACCCACTATCTCCTTATTTATTTTTGCTTTGTGTTGAAATCTTGGCAGAGAAAATAAGAAATAATATAAACATATCTGGAATAAATATACAAAACTTTGAATTTAAAATATGTTTATTTGCAGAAGATACATCTCTTACACTAGATGGATCTGAAAAATCTTTAAAAGAATCTTTGTTGGAATAAGAATACTTAGTTCGTATATCAGGACTTAAAATTAATTTTGAGAAAACACAAAACGTTTGGATAGGTAGCAAAAATATAGTAGTGAGGAACTTTGTAAAGAATACAAACTTAAATAGGGAATAACACGATTTAACTTACTCGGAATTATTTTTGATGTTGAATGAATAAAATCTGTGACTTGAATTTCAATAAAAACATGACAAAAGTAAACATTCTACTTGAACCATGGAAAAAAACGTAACTTGACTCCCATAGGTAGAATACCTGTATAGAAAACATTTTAAATATCTCAATTTAATCACTTGTTTATTTCAATTTCCAACCCTAGCCAAAAATTTCTGAAAGAATTAAATAGATTATTTTATAATTTCGTTTGGAACAGTCCAGTGGATAGGATAAAAAGAGATATTATGATAAAAAGTCATCAAGAAGGGGGTTTAAACATGATTCATCTCAATTCATAATTCCTAGCTCTCAAGACAACTTGGATCCGTAGACTGATTCACACTACAGGCAAATGGACCAAAATAATAAATTCTCAAGTTAATCTTGATAAGATGTTTAAGGTTGGGGAAACGTTTCTTCCTCAGGTTGCAAACAAGTAAAAAAACAAATTTTGGAGTGATGTTTTTATTGCATGGAAAACACTAATCGAGAAAGAGACTGAAATTAATAAATGGATGGAACCGGCGAAATTTTGTCTATGGTATAACTCAAATATCAAAGTTGGGAAAAATTCAGCAATTTATAAAAACCTGTATTCTAAAGGCATTTATAATGTAAATGATATAATAATTAATAATAACAATAATTGTCTTTCTTGTGGCGAACTAATACTAATTTCCACTGTGATTTAAACTTATTAACTATTTATCCCTAATAAATGCCACAAAACAAATGCTTAAGCAAATTAATTGCCAAAAACTGAAAAAAGTTCATTATCCATTTATTCCAAATAACATACAAAAACTGTTAAAAAAGTAAATGTGGATCGAAAGATATGTTATAACATACTAAAATATAACTCATGTAAACCAACTTCAAGATTTAAATGGGACAACTTATTTAACGATTTTACAGATGAAAACTGGAACAGAATATACAAAAAAAATATTTAATCCTCTAGCTGGAACCAAGTTACATTTGTTCCAGTATAGAATCGTACATGATATTCTTGGTACTACTGATCTTTTATTTAAAATAAAACAAAGAAATGATTCCTTTTGTACGTTTTGTAAACAGCACGAAGAAACTATTATCCATTTCTTTTAGGAATGTGAAGTTGTCCAACACTTTTATATCTAATAGATGAATGGTTCCTAAATAACAATATATTCATATCTTTTAATAAAAAATATTAATTTTTGGAGACTTTGTCATGAGAAATAATGTTAAAAATTTAATTATACACAAACCAAATATTTCATTTTTAAATCAAGATGCTTAAATAAAATATTGTCTCTTAGTGCCTATGAAAATACTATTAAAGATATGATAAATGTTCAAAAATCTATAGCAACAAAAAAAGGGGATTGCGAACATTTTGTAATGATATGGGACCCATTTCTGGCATTGAAAACTAGAAATAAAAGATAAGAGTGTACTCTCTCTCTCTCTCTCTCTCTCTCTCTCTCTCTCTCTCTCTCTCTCTCTCTCTATTAAACATTCAACATAATCTTGCTGTAGATAATTATTGAAAAATTGTTATTATTAACTATATCTTGGTTTATGACCATTTATATCTGTATGTCATTATTCATTGTAGGGATATTATGTTGATAATAAGTATAAATGTATATATGTTATGTTGAATGCCAAAATAACAATAAAAAAAAAATAAATAAATAAATAAAAGTTTAGGAGTAAACTATTAAGGTTAACATTTTGATTGGTTATCTTTGGATACCTTTGTATCTTTTAAATTTTCTGGCCGCAAATGGCTATGAAATGCAGATGTGAAACACAACAGCTCGCTCACGTCATACAATAAAATTATAGGGTTCTTGGGCGTTGTTTACCCATACAATGTTCTTATCACATTAAGCAGCCAAAGCAATGTATACCTTAGACATACTCGTCTTTTAAAACTTTTCCATTTGGTTTATTCACACATTTAACGTATTATATACACTTGTAAAGAAAAAAAATTTTATTTGAAAAAAAACAACTAAAATTTATCGCCCCTGCATTAATCCTTAAAGCTGCATTAAGTTTTCCAAAGAAAAAAATTAAAAGGTGCTAATCTAACTAATGATGTTCCTAATGAACAATGTTACATTTGGTTCAACGATAAAAGCTCGAATAAATACAGAAATTACAGTATTTACCCAGCGAGATGGAGCATTTAGAATATGGTTACGTCATCAAAACCCGGGTCATTTAAACACAACTTTCAAAACGGTGAAATACGATAAATTCGTTGAATTTGTCATTTTGACTTAGTAAGGGATACATGACACCATTTCACATACATCTGGATATTAATGAAGGACACTTAATGCAATCCGTCATGTTTTACTATCGATTCAAGGTTTTTCCGTACATCCGTACGCATGCTCCAAGCTCATAATTACCGGCATCGTAAAATACTGACCAACCGGTCAGAGGATTAAGTTTATTTACAGCTAAAAGAAATGAAATTTTAGAAAATGAATCTCACAAATCGTGGTTAGAGGATATCTATTTATTTTTTAAAAAATATATTTTTTAGAAAATCAAAAAAAAAAAAAAAAAAAAAAATCTAAAAAATGAAAAATGCAGCTTTAACGCAAGATTTTAATTGAAGTAGACAAGCCTTTTTCTATTTTTATGACGTTTTAGACTGCAACGTGACACGTATTGCAGACAATTCTTTTACTCACGGACAGAATTTTTTCTCATTACAGGCGGAGGGAGGAGCTATCACAATGTTTAGTGCAGAGAGCTAGAAATACGACCAATGAGATTGACCGTATTATATTACAGTTTGTCAACGTATCAAACACAGGAGGAGCTTTGGGTGTATTATGCCAGAGTGGACAGGGTAGGTAAACGGAATAGAGTAATGTTGTTTACATCAAGTCAAATGAATTTAACTTGCATCAAGGCGAGAAATAAAAAATGACTTACAATGGCATTTGTTGCAGTGGAATTCGAATTGAGGCTAAAAGAGAGTTAATAATCCTTAACGAAAAATCAAAATATGGTTTGATCTCGTCCTTATTGCTACAATATATCTGATGCCTAGCAATACATGTATTTTAGAACGCTGTAAAGAAAAAAATATTTGTATCATAAAAAATAGGTATTTGCAAAATGTTTTTTATTTTATTCATATTTTATATATTTATTATTTTATTTTATTTTATTTTATTTTATTTTATTTTATTTTATTTTATTTTATTTTATTTATTTTATTCTATTTTATTTTATTTTATATTATTTTATTTTATTCTATTTTATTTTACATGTATTTTATTTTATTTTACATTAATAATTTATGTACTTGCAGACTTTGCAACTGCTACTTATTGCTTAATCGATGTCCCTTTACAAGGTCAGTTTTGTGGAAAGATATATTTTGCAAATTTGTTTACAACCACCCGGTTTGATCCTACCATGATTACCACAACAGCAGCATTACCATCGGTTGATGATTACCTAAGGCGATTTTGTCCGTAAGTCATAATGATGTGTATTCTTATCTCTATACTAAACGTAGACAGAAGAGGACACTTGCAAATTAATCGGAGTTTCAATTTTATAAACACTAATTTGAAAAAAAAAATTTATAAACTGTTAATAAATATAGGTTCTTACGTTGAATTTGAAATATAATTGTTAGATCAAATTTCAAAAGTATATTTACTTAACAAATTAATTTATATTCAATCACTAGAATATAGACTGCTTTGGTTACTCAGTGGTACAGCAGGAGGTCGGTGATAATATGACGGGGTGGTGGTATGCTTTTCTGCAGCATACTGACTTGGTTAACAGGCACGTAAACAAATAGTCACCCTGGGTAACTAGTACAATGCACACTCGCTTGTCACATTCATATACCAACTTGTTCTTAGATTAATTTGTAGAGATTAAAAACCTTTCTTTTGTTGCCAAATATTTCTGATGCGATGTTAGATAACATTGCAGCTAACTACGCTTATTTGCATTAAATACTTATAATTAGTTATAACTGTTAATTAATACTTGAATATGTCGAGCAAATATACCATGTGAGTTATTTTATTTATATTGTTTTTTTCGCTCAGTTATTTAAACTAATGTCTCTAGAAAAGCTAAAAGATATATACTTATTTTAAAGATACTTACATGACATTTATGGTTTAGTTGTTAAACATAATTAACCATATATGATTTAGTTGTTAACCATAATTAACCGTATATGGTTTAGTTCTTGCCCACAATGAACCATATGCTGTTTGGGTTAACCATATATGGTTTGTTTGAGTATCATAAGTAACCATATATGATTTGTTTGTTAATCCGCAATTAACCATATATGGTTTGTTTGTTAATCCGTAATTAACCATATATAATTTGTTTGTTAAATCCGTAATTAATCAAATACGGTTTGTTTGTAAATCCTTAATTAACCATATATGGTTTGTTTGTGTATCATAAGTAACCACATATCGTTTGTTTGTTAATCCGTAATTAACCATATATGGATTGTTTGTTAATCCGTAATAAACCATATATGATTTGTTTGTTAATCCGTAATAAACCATATATGGTTTGTTTGTGTATCATAAGTAACCACATATGGTTTGTTTGTAAATCCGTAATTAACCATATATGATTTGTTTGTTAATCCGTAATTAACCATATATGATTTGTTTGTGTATCATAAGTAACCATATATGATTTGTTTGTTAATCCGTAATTAACCATATATGGTTTGTTTGTTAATCCGTAATTAACCATGTATGATTTGTTTGTTAATCCGTAATTAACCATAAATGGTTTGTTTGTTCATCCGTAATTAACCATATATGGTTTGTTTGTGTATCATAAGTAACCACATATGGTTTGTTTGTTAATCCGTAATTAACCATATATGGTTTGTTTGTTAATCTGTAATTAACCATATATGGTTTGTTTGTGTATCATAAGTAACCACATATGATTTGTTTGTTAATCCGTAATTAACCATATATGGTTTGTTTGTTAATCCGTAATTAACCATATATGGTTTGTTTGTTAATCTGTAATTAACCATATATGGTTTGTTTGTGTATCATAAGTAACCATATTTGATTTGTTTGTAAATCCGTAATTAACCATATATTGTTTGTTTGTTAATCAGTAATTTACCATAAATGGTTTGTTTGTTAATCTGTTATTAACCATATATGGTTTGTTTGTGTATCATAAGTAACCATATATGGTTTGGTTGTTAATCGTAATTAACCATATATGGTTTGTTTGTTAATCATAATTTACCATGTATGGTTTGGATATTAACCATAATTAACCATATATGGTTTGTTTGTTAATCATAATTTACCATGGTTTTCGATGTTAACCATAATTAACCATATGGGTTGATTGTTAGATCATTATTTACCATAAATGGTTTTGTTTGAAATTTCAATTTTTTCACGAATAATGAAATCACTAATAAAATGCTTAATTATCAAAATTAATAAAATTTATTGACTATATAAATTTTAACAAAATTAATGTGTGTCACTTTTTAAATAAAATATCTAATCCTTTCATTAACTTTCAGTCCAATGAAACTGGTCGTTGACTGTACCTATATACCACTGTCAAGATGTAGCAGGAATTTGACGAACACTATGAATTCCGTTGTTAATATGTTAATGACAGACAGATGTAGATCATATGCCGATACCATTGGGCTTCGTCCTTGGGACTTTGATATTTCTGCTTCATCAATGGTCAAATGTGGACGCGTTATAACCACTCAAATTGGGAAAGCAACAGTGGGAATCGGAGGAAATTTTACAGTTGGGAATGAATTGGAAACGGTAAAACAGGCAATGGCAATAGCATGCAGGTAAAAATAAGAGATTGATAAGATAGTTTCTATGTACAACAGTAATTTTAAACCATTTATTTTATTCAGATTTTTAAAAAATGCAAAAATCAATGCACAAAATTACCTTTACGAAATTCATTAGTTTTGTATTCACATGTTTTGATATTAAAATTCAAAAAGTAATTAGTCATATATATGTATTTAACTAAAAACAATTACCTTTTACAACATTATTGTCAACTTTTATGTCGTTTTATATGATAGCAAATTTATGAGTTCCAAAGCAAGCACACACACACACACACACACACACACACACACACACACACATTTTTATTAGTTCCTCATCAATGTAGTAAGTAGAAAATACCAAGTTGAAGTTAAGCAGGAGACCCCGCGAGATAAAAAAAAAAAAAGCTTACTGTCAAACTTGCACGAAAGAACAAAAGATTTACTATTATGCTAATTAGAAATGCTATAGAGAGAATGCAGTATATGAACTTTATCGAAATTTTTGTATTCTGACAATGTATAGTTAATATTTTCGAAGTCATTTCCTGTTCTAAGAATAAAACGCGTAAAGCACAATCTGTGATATTCTTGACGTTAACATGCTTTTTGGTTAGGTACGCTAAATTGAGAGGGGACTTAATACGTTTGCATTAATATTTTTTTAATATTTGCTTTACCTAGTACATTATTCATTTTCGTTTTAGGGATGGTAATTGGTTACTAAAGTGTATTGAGGATAGAGTACTTGCATCCAGAAACGTCTATGACAAAACCTTGAGAGAAATACTAGATTTTTCGACAGGTGTAGATCGTCATAAGTTATTCAGAGAAGTTTGTCAGAATATAACAGGTAAATTCAAATAAAAACATATTTTCTTGTAATTTTAAGTGAGAAAAATGTTGATTTTGTATGTTAAAACCTAAAACGATTTGCTGTAACAAGAAGTTTTGAGACTTCTAAAAAATTACGACTAAGACTTTTAAATCTTAAGTGAGAAAAATGTTGATTTTGTATGTTAAAACCTAAAACGATTTGCTGTAACAAGAAGTTTTGAGACTTCTAAAAAATTACGACTAAGACTTTTAAATCATAAGAGAATAAATACCATGCGACCTCATCTTAGAAGAATTTGTATCTAGCTTAATTTGTTCACAATGATTCATCTTTACTGTAAACAACGTTTTTAATATATATAATTTAACAAGGAAGTAATATTTTGATCTAGTAACCTATTTATTAACCAAACTTAGACCAAATAAAACTATCAAGTGTTGGCTGAAGATGTCTGCGCATGCGCATGCAAGACGGAAGGCGGGAAATTTTGAAACTTGAGATATCTATCGCAGTAAAAGTTTGTGACAAAAGAATAACGATATATTTTAAGTGATTTAGTGGTAAATTGTATATACACGTATATTCTTTTTGTTGCTTGCTGCACTTTGATATATTTTTTTTATTTATAATGTCAATTTATTATGGGTTTGTAACCTTATATACTCAATAAATCAAACTATATATAGTGTTGTCTAGGAGATATTTTGAATTCTGTCGTTTGTAAATGAACTATATTTGGTCATGAAATTAGGCAACGAAACTTGCTGCTGGAAACCCTGTACTCGTCAATAGCTAAAACATACTAAACCAAATTAATGAGTAAAAAATAAGCCGAATGACGAATTGTACAAACAATTCCTGCAAGTATATGTAAACACACACTGGTAAACTTGTCAATAAACGAATCAATTATACATAAGTAATATAAGCACGTTTTCTTTTTAGGCAATTTAAATACTGATATGTCTAAAATTTTGAATTTTTATGAAATAAAACATTCAAAAATTTGCACAAAACAATACTTGGTGATAAAAATGTGTTTTCGTGTCTATATTTGCGTTGTTTTTTTTTTCAAAGTTTGAAGTTATTATTTTTATTTATTGATTGATTTATTTATTTATTTTCAGACATTCAATCTGGTGTCCAGTGTATATTAAACAGGGGTAGAACATCATCCACGAATATAATTAGCTGTCTCCGCAATTATACAGAAATTAGAATTCTAAGCAATGCTACACAGCTTTCAAAGTTGAACGGAAGTATGATTCGGGGGAGGTTTTGCAAGTAAATGTATTTTTTTCTTTTTATCATATAATTAATATTGGTCATTTTATTTTAGTGTCATGTTAATTAGTGTATATATTTATTGTAAAACAAAAAAATATCATTTTTAAGTATCTTACAAGCTTTGATCACATACTTTATATAAAAACAATACTTTCATAATGTGTATAAGTAATGGATTTTTCAGTATTTTGTTATCGTTGATGTAGTGTTGATTAACGTCGCTTCAGCAATTTTCAGCTTTTCGCGAGATCAAGGTAATTCATCTCTATGGATTAATTTAAAAACAAGGTCGTATATGCATGAAATGTGCAAATGTTTCTTAAAGTCTGTCGTGTAATAGCGTACACTGAGGGCAATTTTATTTCGATAAGGTGCTAGCTCACGGAGTCAGTATGTCGTAGACAAGCATACTATTTCTTAGTCAGTTACACTGGCACCGGTTGATACTCTGTCTACTCAATGCCTAACGCCTAGCGAAGAACGGAGAAGGCGGTCCAATATCACGTTTTATGACAAAATAATTGAGATGTTAAATTCAAACTAACTAGTTAATATATTCAAAATTTTTAGGGGCAATTGAATTTACCTATTTGCAGACCTTAGTAGAAATAGCCATCCGTGAAATGTTTTTTATAGATTGATTTACTGGCGAATAAATGAAAATGTTGCGACAAAGCATAAATGTTTGATTTGTATTCTTTTTAAGAATTCTTACATCATTTCTATTGTTCATGTATTTTTGGTATTTGGTTAAAGAACTCTCACGAACTTCCTTATTTGTTTCAGACCAATACAGAGCCTGATTACATGTGCCAAGGATACATTCGGATCTTGTAGCACCTCATTGGAATCATTAATGGAAAATATCCCGGAGTCGATTTTGCGCACCGACTGTGGAGGAATTCGAAAATCAACCACGCGAGTAGTTACTACCCCAAGTAATGGTGGGAGAACAAATGCTTCAAACCAGTTCAAAAAGGGCGTTATTGGATTTGCCATCCTTCTTGTATTGCTCATGAATGAAATATGAAAATTAACCGTATAGAGTATCACTTTTCTTAATCAATGTGTTAAAATAATCTCTGACCAATGTCAATTATACATGTTCTATTTCTGTTTTATTCATTGCCATTGTTATGGTCTTGCTGGCTTAAGCATTTGCTAAGTAGATTAATTTTCAATTTCTTATTTAAAATGATAATACGTTGTTCGTTAAGCACATATTAATGTGATCAATTCTGCTTATGTATGCAGAATAAAATAATTGGAACTACTTGTAAAGTTCTTTACGATAAATATTATTATTAAAACAATTTCTAAAAATGCAAATGTTCTATTATTTAACATAATGTAGGAAACTAGCGCAGTTCATTAAGAGAAGTGGTATACAATTATTAGCATGAAAACGGGCTAATGGTACATTCCAAGTTACAAAAACTAACGCAAATTTATATATTGTGTAAGCATTTCTTTTATTTATATTATAGCTAACTTTTGAATAAATACATAATCGTCTTTTATAAAGCAGAAAATATTAAAATCATCATGATAAACAAAATATATTTTATAAATTTAAATGCTGATGTACCAAGGATGGATGAAAGCGTGAGGGGGGAAATGCAAGATAATATTAATGTAAACTCGCACGTTGATTGTCTGATCAACTAAGCAGCGATGTTCAAGACAGTTTATATTATTGAATTTGTTTTAATATAAAAATACTAACAATAAGACATCAATTATTTTAGCAAGCATTCACTTTGATACTGTAAAAATGTATTTTTAGGAATAAGATCATTTAATAAAAAACCGATTCGAGAACGAAAATGAGTGTTTTATTTGGACAACGTTCAGAATTGCATGACTAAGCGATGACTTTATTTAGTCAAAAATCCATTCAAAATAAATTGTTAATCGTATATATATATATATATATATATCCAAAACTTTTTTTGAAATAAAATCTTACACATGGAAGGTAATATAGAAAATAACTAAGGTGACATTTGCTAACGTTTTAATCCTTCTAGGGACTTACCAAGCATATCATAACAACAAACTTATGACGTCATGGTATCTATTGTGTCGTCATACACCTGTTACTCAGAGAAGAGTTTTTAATACGGGAGATAATTAACGTTCATTGAGTTAAGCATTATATAATTTGGAAAAGTACATTTCTTTTTCTAATCTAAAGTTCTGATTTTCTTCTTGGCATTTATAAAACGGCATAATTTTGATATTTCCTTGACCATAAGAGTTCAAATGTTCACTTCATAGTATTTGTCTTGTTTCTGGTTGTCTAATCTGTTGCTAGTCAATTCGTGTTCTTTCTCGCAATGTGCTACCCGTTTGTCCAATGTAATTCTCACCGCAGCCTTCACATGTGATACATTAAATTAAATTTCTGGAGTTACAACTCATATTGGATTTAATGGTGAACGCCATACAGTTTGGTGATTCAAGATGTTGTACTTGTATTTTTTTAAATACTGGAAAACAATTCCATGTTAAAAATGGTATGACGTTTACCATTAAATCCAATATGAGATGTAATTCCAGAAATTTAATTTACTGTAAGAAGAAAATCAGAACTTCAGATAAGAAAAACGAATGTACTTTTTTAAATTATTTAATGCTAAACTCAATGAACGTTAATTCAACATAATGAATTGTTTCAACTGCAAGAAGAATTTATTGATAATCGTTATTAATTTTCCTAGCTTTTAAAAAACTGATTTAAAATTCACATCAAGTAGTTTGTGACCTCATTCGAAACAAGTCATTAATATCTTCTGAATTTACATTCGTACATTGCGCCATTTTGTAAACATGGCAAACCCAACAAAGGGGAGTAAGTTGATTTGGTTCCCGTAGGGACACGTGTAGGACTATACTTGTTTGTCATTATTCTTTTTTAATTTAAGTTATGCAGTTATTTTTAAGCAACCTCGAAGTCTGGAGTTATATATTTTTTATATATATATTTATTTTGTTTATTTCCTATACGAGGTATAAATGTATATATACAGTAAACATTATTACAATAATATACTTGATACAACTTGCTAAGTTCATATATTGAAAGGTTTTCAGAGAGAGAGAGAGAGAGAGAGAGAGAGAGAGAGAGTTTACAATACAGTTTCAAAATTTTTCTTTATATATGAATACAAAGTTCTATGTCATAACAGGATGGAATTGTTGCCATTCTTTTCTAAAGTTTTCTAATTTATTTTTACCTACTGCAATATCTTTTTCAATATAGTATATAGTAAATACAGTTATATATCTTTGTCTTAGATCTGAACAGCTAAATACAATTTTTCTTTTTTTTTACAAAAAAGGCTAATAACTATACAATAAATGGACAGTCAAACCTGTAAATAATCGTCAGTCACTGGATGCAAAAGTGACTATTATAGACAGGTGACCACAATGGACAAGTACCCGTAAATGATGTAAGTTATCTCCTATTATGTCATATATGGGTCTACTGTACACAGGTAGCTTTCATAAGTATGTAAATGAATCTTAAAAGTCATTTTCTTTTAATTAAAAAAATAAAAGGACATAAATGTTTAAACTTTCTGAACAAAAAAAAGTTTAAAAAACTAATAAAACTGTAATATTACAAATAGATGTTTATTTGACGAAATTAGTTTTATTTCAAATCATCTATAATTTATATAAAACAAACTCATAAAAATAATAATAATATCAAGTATATATTATTAGTACATTAATTTTCCATCTTCCCGGGTACAGGTAAACTGTACCTCAACATCATGATGTTTGTTGCTTATGACATCAACCTAGACTTATTCTAGTTTCCCTATAGTTTTAAGCAAGTAAATAATGATTTTTGGACAAAAATGTAATGGTCACTCACCACATGATACAGGTGACCATTAAGAAAAGGTATAATAAATAGCAAACGCGATTGGGACTTAAAGAACTGGCCACCATGGACAGGATATTGTATCAAACAGATTTTGTTATTGAGAATACTAGCAAAAAAGGTAGATAGGTTTATTTCTAATCGTTTTTATTTTATAGGATGCTTCGATCATTTTTTAGGGGGGGGGGGGTGCGTGATTAAGCGCATCTGCAAGCAGCCAGTGCTAAAGGGATGTCTCTATATTGACGTCACAACGTCCTCAAATTTCCCTGTGGCTTTGAGACGATAGAATAAATTTAATATTATTGTTTCATGCAGCCTTATGCTATGCCACGCTTAAATATTATCTTCACATTTCCACAGTGCACAAAAGTAACCCTGGTTCAACTTCAATTCAATTCCATCCATGTGGTTTAAATTAATGTTTTACAAAAAAAAATCCTTTTTTCCGGTAATAAATTTTGAATTTGATATACGTTACTTGTATTTTTTGTTTCGTACATATAAATCCTGATTTTAAGAAACACAAAGAGGCAGATTTTGAAGTTTCAATTATTTGTTTGTTATTTTTAACTGTTTGGTTTATAATAATAATAATAATAATATTAATAATATATTTTATCTATCAAACTTTTCGGTCCTTAATGTCACTGATGAAAAATAATTTTCCGAAATGTGCACATATGGCACTGCGTATTTTTGCTATAAAATCAAAGTCCTTGAAATGAATTCTATTGTCCTAACTGAACGGCGGAAAGGCAGCTAGGTAAGTGTTGTAGGAAGCTAGTACTTGAATTTTCTACGGTTAAAGTAGGCTTTTTATCTATTGGCGTATTTAGTCACGTGATTAAATATTGACTTCCATTATCCATTACATAACGAAATGATGTTTGGAAATATCAGATGTAAGTAACAACATGTACCACAAGAATATAAGATTTATTTTACACTAATTTAACTAATGCAGTATGAATTAATAATTAATTATCACATTAATGAGTTAGTTTCACATAAACCTTTGTAGTTTGGGATTTCCCGGCATTCCAATGATAAGTCGACGCACATAAAATTTGTCTTTTAAAATGTCGTATTTGTCTACATAAGGTAAGTTACACCCTTCAACATTCATGTTAGTTGTATTGTTATCCCCCCATTTCGTGTATACCAGTGTCGTCTCATGTGTTAATAATCAAAATTGTGTTTAATTCAAATTATATTGACCAGCATGTGTGGGTCTCTCTCTCTCAGACTCGATGAGTCTCTCTCTCTCTCTCTCTCTCTCTCTCTCTCTCTCTCTCTCTCTTACACACACACACACACACACACACACACACACACACACATTATTAATAAACATGTTTCTTGCAATAGAAAATACGTTAGAACAGCTACAGTGAATATCGCCCACTTAAAAATTAGATCTGTATCTGCATCCTGTACGTTGTAGAACCCAGGTCTGATTTTACAACGGTAGAGAGAGCGCCAGTTCTTCAATCTTGTAGAGCGGTCTTAAATCCCTCTACAGATTTTGCATGCACGACTAAATCTGGTAGGTGGTTCAAGTGTATACTATTATTAGATTAAACGTCAGTGTTTGTTTTACAAAGCATAAGGTACTTAATCTGCTCTTTTTATGGTTGCAAAATATGTTAGAAAGTTTTATTTTTAAAAAAAAATATAGAGAGAGTTTAAAGTGTTTAGGGCACAAAAAGCCATGTCTTCCACTGTGAGGACCCATTACATGTTAGGCGACGATTGTAACCATTCCAGCTCTATCTAAAGCAAGGCGATACATGTGATTTTTTTATCCTTTTAATCATATAAAACCATTTAAATATTTTTCCATTCAGAGTTTTACATTATGATGTCATTATTTTGTTTTAACATGTGTAAGCTAATGTAGTTTCCTAATACTTTTTCGTATATATATATATATATATATATATATATATATATATATATATATATATATATATATATATATATATATATATATGTCAACAACTTTACATCATGATACATAGTATATGCATTGTGTGTTAATTGAAATAAGTACGTTTCAGATGTTATTTCGTGACTTGGCTCTGCCCACCAGCTTTAGAACCATCAATATATTTCTAGTTTTTGTCACCCTTATCAAGTTCGATCATTTGTTATTTAGAGGAGTTGCCTCCCTTTAACTGAAGTAATAAAAATGAGTGTTTGATTGGGAAATTAGTTTATTGCAAACACTTGATGCAATTTACCATGATCAGAGAAAAAGAAGTTCCATGTTACCTATTGTTTTTTCACATTGAATTGGAGCATCACTATCATGGTTGTACTCAGATAATTTAACAGTAGCTTAGTTCATTATAAGCTCATCTGAACTGAAGCTCAGATGAGCTTTTGCTATCCATCCTCGTCAGTCGTGCGTCGTGTGTTGTTTGTAAACTTCTTACATTTTAATCTCCTCCTCAAAAACAACTGGGCCAAATTTAATGAAATTAAGTAACCATCATGCCTGGGTGAAGCTCTTTTAGATTTGCACAAATGGGCCCCATAATAGTAAAAAACTTTAAAAATTTTCTCCTCTGTATGTACAAGAGATAGACCTTTGTTATTTCATTTAAAACATTCTTAGGATATCTAGTTTTAGATTTGCACAAATGGTAGCCATGGGGCTCAAAATGGGGAAATGGCAAGGTACTTAGTGAGGAAAGTGCTTAAAATTCTATATTTGTCACTATATCTTGAAAACTATTAACATTTTTTAGAGGCATGTATATTAAAATATTGTGGGTATTGATACAGTGATCATTTTGATGTATAGTTCAAGGTAATATGTTGACAGGTCAAGGTCACAGCTGCATAAGAAGACTTAAATTACTAATTATTTTTGAAAAATATTAACTTTTTGTATAGGCATATATATTAGAATATTGTAGGTATTGACATGACAATTATTTTTAAACGTCATATGTTCATATGTCTAGGACATAGCTGCATAAGTATACAGAAATTAGTTAATGATATGGAAATTATTCATTTCACTACAGTTACTTCAAGCATATAAGCTACTTATAAATAAATGTGACTGGATATTTTTGATTCAGTTTTGTGGCAGCTCTTAACTTGAGAAAACTTGTAAAGTTTCTGTACTTAATGTATTGTCTAAAGCACTTGGTAAACAATTTTGGACATATCCCAAGGTGAGGGTTAAGGCCAATTGAACTCTTGTTTTAATTTTTGAGGACACTTTTCTTTCTTTATGATTTTATTATTCAAAAAAATTATTGTAAAAATAAAACAAATAATTTGAATAAACAATTTCGTTTAATCTCATTTAAAAATAGATCATTACACATTCACATATAGGGACGCTAGTAAATGCGTTATTCCTAAAACTCAAGGCTTTTCACCTCTGTGTGGTTTACCCCGTCGACCTCAAATGAAACGGGTTCTTTAGTCGTAGGTCTTTGCTGCTACCGGTATAATAGAGTGAAGTTGAATGGAGTAACGGTGTTTTACGTCCCAGTCAAGATTCTTTCACTAATTTCGAGTTGTTCAGATGATGGAGGAAACCGAAGTGCCTGGAATAATAGATATCAGAAATACACGTGCACTCTGGAATTTTTTAATTCCTATCAAGTTTTATTGATTATGGACAATATTTTGCTTGAATGAAAGAATGACGTGAATGTATGTATAAATGTAAAAATGTGCCATTGTATGAAATGGGCTATTAATGTTTTATTTTAGAACATTTTTAAATACAATAAATACATATAAAAATGTTTATGATATGTATCGAATTCAAAAAAGTACTATCGAGAATATAGAATAGTTAAGGACTAAAGTTCAATACGTTCCACCAGGGGGTGTACATACTGTAACGACACAACAAACCTTCAGATTATCACTAATAGCATATGATTTTCTAACTCAATGAAAACGTAAAAGAAAAGTTTTTATTAGATAAAATTGGATAAACTTTTTCCTTTGTGCAGTTGATATTAAACTATCGTTCCTGAAAATTCATGTCAGACTAAAAAATCGAAACAAAAAGAAATCTTGGTTAAATTATCGGTCTAATTCACAACATAAAAAGGTTATTTGAATGGTGTTGTTAATGTCGAATAAACAATTTTTCGGATATTCGAGACGAAAGGACGGTTATTTATTTTCTTAGGCTTTATCAAAGAGCAAGTCCATGCATGCGAGAGACGAGCAATTTCGATTATGGTTTGCCTTGTAAAAGCGCGCACTCAGGGCGTCATTTATTGAAAGTGTTAGATAACCGAGATTGTCGACAGTCAAAAATACCACTTCCTCAGTCCATTTTCCTGTTACCGAGTCATCCAATCGAAACTCTGTCCTCGTAATGCCGAACGCCAGGCGAGGAAGCAGTGTGTCAAATTTAAGTCTTATGTATGACTCAGCCTGGTATTAAACACACGGCCTCCCACTCACGAGGTTGATACTACTAATAAGCTTCCGAATTCTCTCGTTTTCCAGAAGGATGTTTACTACTTAGGAACAATCGTCAAGTCAATTTCGATTAAATGCACTTAATGCATAAAGCTTTCTTAAGCTTTTATTAACCAACTCAGTACAAGATTTTAAACGGTTTTTAGTTACAGATTTTGCTTCATTTTTTTCTTTTATAACACAAAATCATATAAATGTGACAAATTAGTCAAAAACAAAATACAGATAAAAAATTAATTAAATAAATAAATAAACGTCTGAACCGATTTCCGGTGGTCGAGTGGTTTAACGCACACGCTTGTCGATCACGGTGCCTCTCAAGGCAAACTTCTCGAGCATCTCCGGATGTGGTAAAATTGGTTCGTTCACTTGCTTAAGGTCAATAGCATTCTTCTGGTGCAATTATATTGTTAACATAAGTGAAAGATCTTTACTAAACCGTAAAGCTCCATTACTCCAATACACTCTCGAAACAATGATATAATGAACTTACTTTTAACTACATGTATATATAGGATTTATTATAATGCTTAAAAAACATCGATTCAACATTCCTATTTATGCAATTAAAGTTAATTTTCCATAATCCCAAAATTACTAAATATTTACGACATTGTAGCTATTAAAACGGTTTGATTTGATAAATTCCTTTTTTACCCGTGAAAAGTTTGTCTTTTATTTCATTTGTCTATCAGTTTACTTATTTAAACATAACACCAATTCTAAGTAAATGTAGATTTGCTTTTTAATATTAACTGTGGTAATTGTTATCAATACAACTTGAATTGTAATTGTGGCAAACACATTGACTAAAGTCTTAACCCCCCCCCCAAAACATTTTGACCCCCTCCACTCCAGTTTGCACCATCGGTTGGTGAATATGTGTTATGTCATAATAAAACAAACATACCAGCACTTGTCCATATCACTATCCCAAAAACAAAGTAAAAACTTTGAAAACCGGCAAAATATGTTATACACGTGAACTTCCATCAAGGAAGTGAGGCCGGGTGCTCTGGAAGGATAAGAATCTCCTGTCTAGCTAGCTACACCCGTCACCTGCTTTGTTGCAGAAAGTTCCTATAGTTAGAACAAGCTCTACCGTATTGACTGTGTAACATATACACTTTACGCAGAAGAAGCAGGGATATTACTGCAAAGAAATGGAAACTTGAAAATAGGAAAATTGGAGTTATAACGTTTGTCGTATAGCTTCTGATGATACCTTTCATGGGTGTCATAATTGAGGTATAAGTCCAAATATGAAGCAGAACATGGAAAATCTGTCGTGTCTTTTATTTCAAGCCCACTTGGATAGATGACATTCACATATTCTCCATATTGTGATTATTTAGAGATAGAAAGTCATATATATATATCTGTATGTGTAGTTGAATGATTTAGCGACAGTCTTTTCTCCAGATTTGACTAGGTTCTGTAAAAAGTCTGATTCATATGAATAAAGAAACAAATCAGCAAGCAAAGGTGCACAGTTAGTGCCCATTGGTATACTGATTGTTTGTTGAAAGATTTTATTGCCTAACACAACAAATATGTTGTCTATGAAAAACTCTAACATTTTGTTGATGCTATCTTCAGTATATTTTTGTTTGCAGTCTAAATAATGTTTTACAAAATAACCAGAATCCCATTTGAGCGCTAGATATTTATATCTTGGTTTACCGTTTTTGTAAAAGTATGAAAAATGAATGATTTGTTTTAGACTTTCTTTCAATTTAGCATGAGGGATAGTGGTGTAAAGGGTAGAAAAATCAAAAGTTTTTTATACTTTTTATCGGAGATAGAGTATAAGAAACAAAATGGTCAAGTAGTTCTTTAGAATTTTTGAGAATCCACATTTGGTTGATGCCAGATGTAGAATAGACTTTTTCTGAATAAGTCTGAAGGCCATCTTTGACGACTGTCAAAATTCGTGTTAGAATTACTGATAATGATTTAGTAGTACATTTAGAGGAACCTGCTATATATCTTTCCTTGTATTGATTTTTGTAAAGTTTTGGAATCCAATACAAGTAAGGAAGGTCAAGTTCTTCCTGTTTTGAATTGAAACCAAAAGACTCAAGAACTCCCCTAGGATTGGAAAGAACTTCATCTTTGGTAAAATTAGTTTTGGTATAAGTAGGATTCTCTGATATACTATCTAAACCAAGCTCCTTAATAAGACATTCAACATGGAATTTCTTACCTGGTATTTGTGTTATATATTTACAAACGAAAATAATGTTGTTAGAAGCTTTATCAGCTGGGACAACATACCAGTTATGTATGTCATTAAGGATTGCAGAAATCTCAGGTTCTCTAAGCATTTTTTATCTATATGTGAGTTTTATTACTTCCAGAGAATATTTTAAGACAGTTTGTGTTTGCATTTGTTTGAGTTTGTAACTTGATTTGTCTTGTACTATCTTGCACTCTGACTGACTTTTTTGTTTAAGTGCTAGCTCACTGAGTCAGTATCCTACAGACAAGCACACAAGGTAAACAAGTCAATACTCTATCCTCTTATAAGGAAGCATTGTTGTCAGGTCTGAGGAATGACCTTGCTTGGTTTGGTACGAATTATCTACCGCTAAACCCTCAAGACAGAAAAAAAACATTAAGAAATGTGATAGTCTTGTTCACTTAAAAAAATTTGAAATGAAGAAACCGGGTTTGTTGAAATGAAAAAATGTCGTAAAATGCAAAAATATTTTAAACTGTTTCACAAAGTATCAATTTAACCCCTATATTTGTGCATTGGGTAGTCCAAAGTGCATGTGTACACGGATTTATCACAGTTTCTTCCACTCTATTGATTCCAATTCCATTTGGGAAGACCATTGTGTATTATGGTTTGTGAGTTTGCTTTCGAAAAGTCGACGTTTTTCTCTGGAAACTCCAGTTTTCCCAGCTTCCCACAACTTGCTGCATAAATCAAAATTGAAAAATTGCGATAATTAATAAAACACTATTATTCAATTTTTCCAGAGCTTACTTATCTTTCTAAAAGTTCAATTTATCAGCAATGAGTGTCCTTTATTATTATCACTTTATTCAACTTATCATAAGGAACCAGAAAATATATAGTATAAGGGTGAGGATCTCAGCAAGTTTAAAGTTATATATATGTACATAGCACAAATAAGTCCCACCCCACAGTGAGGAATGACTTTAGGTATCTTTATTATTAACTTCTCAGAAGGAACCAAAAAATATATAGTTTAGGGGTAAGGATTGCAACCAGTTAAAAATTATATACATGTATACAGCTCCACCCAACTCGACCAACAAGAGAAATTACCTTCGATGTCTTTCTGTAGTATCAATCATTTCATTTTATTATAAATAACCAGAAAATAAAAAGCTTAAGGATGGGGATCTTAACAGTTTAAAATTTATGACAAAACCCCATCTGTCACCATCCCTCGATGGTAACCAAGGGAAAATGTTTTATCAACATTGATGCACCTTGAGATGCTGATTACAAATATATATGTGGTTTTATAATACAAAGCAAAGTATTTATCGAAATCGATGGTTTTCGTTCTTAGGACCCCACCTTCCTCTCCCTCCCCCATTGAACTATTAGGGATTTGAAACCCAGATAACACAACTTTTGCAACATAGGAACCTACCCTAAAAATTTCAACGAGATTGATTGATGTGTCTGGAAGAAATTATGCGGTCGATAATAATAGTTAAAATAATAAATATATAACACAAATACCAGTTGAATTTTGATGTGCCAGATGTGCACATTTCGGAAAGTCATTCCTCATCAACTAAAACCAAAAAGTTTGATAATAAAAAACATAAGCCAAACAGTTGGAAATTAATGAATCTAAAGTTCCAAAATTATATTAAATTAAAATGATAATAATAATAATAATAATTATTATTATTATTATTATTATTATTATGGATAATCAGAAACGGAAGAAAAGCAATAAGTCTTCCATCTAGTTAGATGGAAGACTCAATCATAACTATGATATTATATTATATATAGAGTGTTCATACTTTATGTTTCTATGTTTTGCTTATTTATTTTGCTTAAACCTACATGTTAGTGCCCAAGGGTAGTTATAGACTTCAGCTATTGTGTCCGTCACTATATTTACTATACTAATCCACAGAAATACCAAAAAAGATCTCGGATAGTGCTTATAGCTTCTAAAATCATTTGTTATTGTGTTATCACGTTATTAATGTACACACATTATTTTATTTAATATCTAACATAAATCATTTATACAGTTTATAAATTAATTGATTTTCCTTCATATTGGCAGGAAGAAGAATGAATACACCGACGTCTAAACAATGCAAAAGGGAATTCCAGTCTTTGTTACATAATATTGGTCAAAACCTTACTAGTGGTAAGTTGATTTAAACCTCTTTCACAAAAAATCAGCTTTTTTAAAAGTGTTTAAATTGTTCAGTAAAATGAAGTTAATTAAGAAAAATAATTATTAATATGTATGCATGAGAACGACTGGTTTCGAAGTGAGTATGGTGGTTAGCACCACTGTATAATATTTTTCAAATGTATTCAATGTTTGGAACAGCGGCCTTGATAGAATTACCAGAGAGAGTCTTTCCAATTTCTGGTATCCTTATAAAATATCCTCATAAGATAAACAACATCTTAACAAAGTATCCCTTTATGAAAAAATACTACAGTGGTCCTATATATTATGTGAAAATTATGAATGGTTTACGTGAAGCTACATCTTGGATTTTTTATGCACACTTCTTCGGCAAACAATAAGATAATATGCACAAACATAGTTGCGGGATCAGAAATTTGACACTGTAAGATAAACCCCTATAAATTTCATAATCATAGATGATGAGCGTACATAAATATATGACAGAGCCTGTTAAATTTTGGTGTGCCATATGTGCACATTTCGGAAAATCATTTCTCATCAGTGACACTATAGCCGAAAAAAGTTTAATAGATCATAAAAGGCCTTATATATTTTACATAAAGCACCATCACAACAAAATTTTAAAAAAATTTCAATACAACCTTAGTGATCAGTTGAGGTAATTTTAAGCAACCTTAACGAAGTAGTATTTAAAAAATATCTGTTTATCTATAAGATAAAACAAACATACCAGTCCTTGTCCAAATCACAATCCAAAAAAAACAAAGTAAAAACTGTGAAAGCTGGCAAAATAAGTTATACACATGAACGTCCACCAAGGAAATGAGGCCGGGTGCTCCGGAAGGATAAGCACCTCCTGTCTAGCTAGCTACATCCGTCATGTGCAAGTCAATTTTGAGTATGAAAATAACAAACATCTATGGTAATTCAAATATATCCATTTCAAGTTTGGATACAATAACTACATACTTATCAATAATATTGTTATGACGGCCAAATAACCTTTTAAGGGCCTTGATTGGCCTAGGTTTGCAATATCCTTGCGTCAACAATTTAAATTGTTAGCAGTTTGCTTTGTTGCAGAAAGTCCCCATACTGGGAAGAAGTTCTACCATACTGTATTAACTGTGAAACATATACACCATACGCAGGAGAAGCAGGGATATTAGTGCAAATAAACGGAAAGTTGACAATAGAAAAATTGACGTCATCACGTTTGTTGTATAGCTTCAAATGTAACCTTTCCGTGGGTGTCATAATTAAGGTTTATACATTTCTTTGCTGTTGGACTCAAAATGGGTTTTTTATTGAGATGGTTAATAAATAATAATTGTTAATTGAATCCTGCAAGAAATAGCAGAGAAGACCTTCAGTTATTATGAGGACATATAATATATTCCTAACATCAATTATTTATTTTTTACTACTTCTTAATTTCAGATAATGTGGAATCGTTGAAATTCCTGCTCAAACCAGACATCAGTCAATGTAAGTTAGAAAAAGTACAGAATGTGACGGAAATTTTTACACTGATGCAGGAGTCTGAAATACTTTCCTTTCAAAATACCAAAAGACTTGCAAGTTTGCTGGGTGAAATAAAGCGAAGTGACCAAGCTTCAAAGTTAAAGGTATTCGAAAAGGCAATGCACCAATCAAAATCAGGTAGAGAAAAATCTTCTGGATTTACAATTTTTTTTCAGAAAGCTACTTCTAACTGATGTCATCGAATCTAATTTAGGCAAAGTCCTTATATGCTTACAATTTTTAACAAATTATATTCATTACGTTTGTTTAATAAAAGTGATTCATGAAATACATATAACATCCTTCGGAGTGTTAGGCTGGCGATTGGAATATTTTCTGAATTTAAAAATATGTTCAAAGACTCACTTCTAATCTTTTCATCAAATCTAATTTAGGCAACGGCCTTATACGCTTACAATTTTAACAAATTAATTTGTTTCAAAAAAGTATTTTATCAAATCCAACTATAAATTTGGATATTCGACTGGCGTCACTTATATCGCAGAATCGAACTTGTAATTTGAAATACAAATCGTTTAGGATGCAAAATATGCATAAACATAGCAACTAAAATTCAGCACGATCACACATACAAACAATGTACATAAATTATCCAATTTTCTCCAAATAAGGAGTTTTAACACTTTTTGTAGCATTTTAAACACTGCCCTAATGTTTAAAATACCTGAATCTTTCAATTCAAAAATACTTTGTTTTTAAACAGTTCCATACAATATAAAAAAAGAGAGACTGGTGAGACATTTCAAGAAAACTGACAATTTGGCTCAACTTGAAAACTTGATTAAGGAATATCCAGTAGTCACTATATCAGGTACGCATCAAGATGCATTTATGGTAGTGATTTCTCATAAACTCAATAAAGCTTTTACTAGGTGGGTGGTTATATATTTATGTGTGGTGGTGGAGGAAGTTGTAGTAGTAGTATCTGAATGGCAGGAATATATTTTACATTTTGTCCCCTGCCTTGTTATGGTGTCTTCTCCGTTGTCTTCTTTTACATTTGCGACTCATTTGCCTTTCAAACAACAAATTACTCAAGGACAGCTTTATGATTTAATTCTTAGTCTTCAAGTTGTAATCGTATTAATTTTATGTCTGTTTTCATGGACGCCGTCGTATGATTTTTTTAAATTAAAAGTACTGCCACATTCGCGTTAAATCTTTGTATGTCTTGTTAAAGTTTTTGTAGTTTATCAACACGGTAATACATTCAATAAACACAATCAATACTATCGTTGGAGAAAATATTGAGTATTTACCAAACAAATATCGTTTTACAAAGGTGCTTTGATCATATTTCCAAGTTACTTGCAATGTTGATATTTTATTATTTGCAAATGTCTAGAAAAGGTAACGTTTTATGCTGGAGAATATATTTATAGACTTTTAAAGTGATAGCTTTGTTGAAACACTGGCAATTACGTAGTCGAATTCGATGTATTTCTTTCTCCGATTTATAAGTTCACAATTTTTATCCATTAAAATTGTATTACTGTACATAATTCATATACGTGTACAGCTATATATTCAGTTATTAAGGGCTCGTCATTTAAATTTGAAGATTAAAGTTTTTTTTCAAATTTTCCTACACAGGGCCACTTGGGGCAGGAAAATCTCAAACGGCATTAGCATTTGGCACAGATCTGCAAAAGAATAATCCTAATTGCATTGTGTGGTTATGCAATGCGAAAGACAAGGGTTCTTTACTAACTTCACTTCGATCATTAGCTGATGAGCTTTCAATTGAGACTTCTTTGCCAAAATGGTCTGATGCAGATAAAGAAGATGCTATTTCACTCATTGGAAAAACATTGCAAGATAAGTTGGAAGAAAGGGTGATTAAACCATACTACAACTTAATCATCCTCGATGATGTAAACAGCGAAAGTACCAATTCCGTTATGAATTTAGTCCAAGACATTTTAACCACTGAAGAAACTAATATAAAATTTCTTGTTACAACTAGAAACGCAAAGTTTCTAAAAAAATACGGAAAACTTTTCTTGAAGGGATTTACACAAGAAGAATCCCTCGATTTTCTTACAGAAGGGTGAGCAAATAGACGAAGAGAGAAAAAGTCAGTATCGAAAACTAGCAGAAGGAATGGGCAACCTTCCATTAGCATTATATACAGCAAGAACTTACATGGAAAATATGTCAATCGGTCCATGTATTTTTTTGGAGCTAATGAAAGCAGAGAATATCGAGGACATCGAATCTCAGCTTGAAGAAATGGATATTCAAGAGAAGAAATTATTCACAGCGTTGAAATTTTGCATATACCAAGACCTTAAAGAGAATTTGAAACCAAAGGTGTTTGAAATGTTTCAGATGTTACAGTTCCTGGAAAATGAAGACATTCCAATTTGTCTTCTTGAATTTGTCTACCGAGAAAATGGATACAATGAAAAAGTAGAAACAATGATGATGTCAAATTTTCTTGTCCAGGCATTACAAAAACGTTCTCTTGGAACAATTGAAGGAAAAGACGAAAACAGGAGATTAAGTGTCCATAGCTCAATTCTTTTGACACTTAGTTTGTTTACACCAGAAAAGGAAAAGTGTATTCTCCTGAAAAAATTGATCTGGGGTTTTTCACTGCTTTTTGACAAAGATGTGTTTATGAACACAGATTTATTAAGAATGAAATTATTAATCCCACACGCTAGAGCCTTTCTCAGACATGCTGAAAAGATGAACTTAATTGCTGATTATGACATGTTGATTTTGATGACATTTGTGTATGATCTTGTAGGTTATGGTTACAGTTTTGGACGTTTTTTGACCATTTCAAATGAATACAGCGAAAAATGTAGGGAATGTTGTTATCGAATCATAGGATGCAATGAAGAAGTAATAGATGCCAGTTTAAAGCAATCATATGAGGAGTGTGACCAAAACAGTGTAGAATTTTATGAGGCTTTAGCAAAAAGGAAATGTGATGTTTTGTGGAAAAAACTAGACAAAATGGCTATATATCATCGTGCAGTTATTCAAGAAACAGTTCAAAGGTTTATTCTACAAAGATTTCGTAGCCAATCAAACATGCAAGAATTATCCAGGCATTTAAATATTGAACCATCCGATTTTGTCATCAATGCTTCTACATATGAAACATTGGTGGAAAAAGATCTGGCTTTACCATTTGATTGTATGACGTCTTATTTCCTTCATGAGCTAGTTCTTGCTGTATTTTACACATACGGTCGACAACTCTTTTATCAAAAACAGAAGCCCGATTGTAAAGAAGCAAGAAAGCTTTTGTCGTACTTGTTTCTAGCAAAAGAGATTGGACAAAAACTAAGCGAAAAACAGAAAACATTGTCTCCCCTCAACGCTTTGTTATCGGAAATTACAGGTGTTCTTCAAGCGCGAGTCGAAGATGATGCCCAACTGTATCAAAACAAGATGGAAGTTCTACAAGAAACGGCCGAAAGAGCTGATACTCTTTCAAGCTTGGAAATGAAGTATCATATTTTTGGAATATTTAAAATGGACACTTCAGTTAGCAATCTTTTTCAAAACAACTGCTTAAAATTAGCAATATGGTGTTTTACTACGATGCTTAAACTAAATATCGACGAGAAAACGAAACATGAAGTATACGAGAAAGGATGCAAACTTGCTGACGAAATCTTAACACGAGTGAAAGATCTTGACGATAGGCGTGACATTCCCGGATACAAAGTAAGAGTTGCACAATTTTATATTTCCATTGAAAACATACCATCTGAACATTTAAGTCAAGCAGAAAAATTGTTTCTGGATGTCTTTCCGAAGGATGTATTGAAGAAGGATTACAAAAGGACAACCTTGGAAAAGTATGAGCTACAAGCTGGAAAAGGACTAGTTAAATGTTATGAACTGTCTGATAGACAAAAAGAAGCGGAGAATCTTAAATCAAAATTAGATATGTTTGAGTTGTAAGTTTTAGAAACGTAAGAAAATCAAAATTGCCTTACATATTAAAAACAATTTCAATTCAAAGTCATTTTTTGTAAAGCTAAATGTAACGAAAAGAGTGTATATTATGATTTGAACTGATAATGTTTAGTTTTTTGGAATTTCTTAGCATCCTCAGTTATTTGTTTGTTGGCTGTTGTTTCAAATTAATCAATACCTTTACAATAGCGTTACGATATCTTTAGAATAGTAAAAAATGATGAAAGATTATTAAGATAGAAGATTTAAAAACGTAGTTTGTCACATGATGAAAAGGCATCTTTAAGGATCCTTACAGCCTTCTTAAACCTTCCTTAAATGTCTCTTTAAGGATCTTTAAGGGGGCTTTAAGGATCCTTAAATTTGCCTTTAAGAGGTCTTAAAGGACTCCTTACAGATCCTTAATGGAACTGAATTTTTAAGGATCTTTATGGAGGCTTTAAGTATCTTTAAGGAAAAATTTATATTTTTCCTTTTTTTTAAAAAAAAAAAGCAATGAAATATTATTTTTATCATTATCTTTTTTAAAATTTTATTTGAAAAAAAACTTTTGCATTTATTAATTTTGACGAACCCTGGTCCCTCAAGTTAGGAGTCCATCACCTTACATATGTAGTTATGGAAGAGATGATACTGATTTTGATAATAACAAAATATGTGGCTAATAATATGCAAATTAGATCATGTGACTGAAAGAAAGCAAGTGGGGCATATTTGTGAAAAATTTTCTTTTATTTCATAACGTTTGTATTTTTGTTATTGTACTTTTAAAATGTATTTTTGGAAAGTTTTCTATAAACAGTTTAGTTTCAAACCGTAAGCGCTGTCAACAACATTTTTCGTATTGTTATGTCACATTTTATCACTGCAGATCACGTCCGAGTACGTTTTACTTTTAATACACTAGGTACCATGGTACATCGTTTTATCATATTATTGTATAATTAAAATCATTATTGAATTATTTATTGCCATATTATGTATGTTACTCACATGTTTATACCAGGATGTGTATGAATTTTTGTATTCATGTTTGTATTTTTCCACCATGCAAACTTGTATGTGTTTACGATCGCCATTACCGGTGTAGGAATACACTGTTTTGTCACATAATGTTTAAATGCTAACTTTTTATTTACATTAAATCTGAAACACTTTATTTTAATATTTTCAACCATTTATAACAATACTTTTTCAACATGTTCATGGTTATGAATTACTGAAGTAGGGATTATTTCTTAATATGGCGGGATACAAACCTTTGAGTGTGGCTGACTTTACGGCCATTCTGATTAGACGAGACCTTTTTTTTGCGTCGCTTGCTCTTGCGTCAAAGAGTAGTATATAAGCAGACCAAAACTAGCGTCCATTTTCAGATGTGATCCATCTGGGCACGAGTCAACATCAATTGTTTGACACCACCTCTATTGACTGCGTCCATCTAGGTGTCTGATTTGGTTTAGAAGGTGCGTTGTAATGCAAGAAATCATTGCATTATTTTTTTAACTTTTGCACCTAAATACTGCATATATTGCGTCACTCTGACATGGTACTGCGTCCATTTGCAGCTTAGATTTTTGTGTTGTGTCTATAAACAGCACACCATCCGCCACCTTTCTTTAACGAACATTCATTTATTCTCACTTTGAGAATATTCTTAAATTTTTCAAATAATACATTAAGATTTTTTTTTAATTTTACAACACATATAAGAAATACATTTAATATAAATTATTAATGTTGAGTATAATTATTAGGCTATTATTATTATTATTAGATACATTATTATTAAGGCATAAATTTATATTTGTTGGTTTTGGCAATCTACAGAGCATAAATTGTTGTGCAAGAAGTAATATTGGACTAAGTATTGTAATAGAGTTTAGCAATATTTAGTTAATGCTGCATTTATGTAAATTGATTATTTGATTATTACTTGAAATCCATTGACATGTTTGTGGCATGGCCGCTCCATTGTGAGCTTAAATATATTTAATATTTAAGCATTTGATCGTCTTGGTCATCTTTATTTAAGAACACGCTACAAAGTTCAATTACGACTACGGAAAACGTTTACCGAAAGCTAGTCTGATCTTATTATAAGTACTTTATGCAATACCTGCTTGACCCGGATACGCTCATGGTACAGAGTACTTGGGCGTAATCCGAAATAATAGTTTTGCAAATTGAATACATGTACTTGTCCATGGTTTAGGACACATGCTTGATACTAAAACCATTTAATTACAACCCTACCGAGTTATCTCCAACTGGAGGCATAGGCCGAGCGCTACATTTCTTTTAAAATATCTCTTACAACAAAAGGATCAAATTAATTTTATTTATTTATTTTTATAAAAATTTCATATATAATTTGCTGTATTTATTATTTTTATCTATAATAGAATTTTAATTGCATTAGATAAAGTATGTGTTGATAGGAATGCATTCCAATATTTACCTGTAATATACTAGTATTTCTAACATCAATCAGCAAGATGGTGTTTGATGATCAAGTGTATTAATCACTTAATTAATTAATGTTGATGACATCTGTTCTTTCTAACTCCTTTTACTTGAAAATTATGATTATTTATATGTAATAATTAGAGACGTAATTGATGCAGAAGAAGCAGTATGTTAACTATAAAAACAGCTTTTTAATTAAATAATTCACCATAATGTCCAAAATAAATAAATAAATAAAATAAAATAAATTAATTAATTAATTAATTAATTAATTAATTAATTAATTAATTAATTAATTAATTAATTAATTAATATGGTCTTTCCGAGACTATTTTTCAACAAAAATAAATTAACAGTAAATTTTTTTCTAGAATCGGCATTACACATAATATATACTAAGGTACTAGTAATATCATTAAGAAATTTCCGGTGTGTGTGTGTGTGTGTGTGTGTGTGTGTGTGTGTGTGTGTGTGTGTGTGTGTTGAGGGATTACCTATTTTTCACCGTCAAGTTGCGAATTAAATACAGAGAAAGATAATAGTCAGAAATTGAATATAAAGAAAGGGAGAGCTGTTTTTTTAATTCATTTACGGGCAAGTCAAGAATTCAATGTACAAGAGAGAGAGAGAGAGAGAGAGAGAGAGAGAGAGAGAGAGAGAAAGAGAGAGAGAGATCTCGGAAACTGAAGGGAAAGAGAGATAGAGGTAGATCAGCCGAAACTGAATATATTAAAGAGAGAGAGAGGACTGAATATGCTGAGAGAGAGAGAGAGAGAGAGAGTGAGAGAGAGAGAGAGAGAGAGAGAGAGAGAGAGAGAGAGAGAGAGAGAGAGAGAGAGAGAGAGAGATGGAGAAGGGGGTTAGTGCAAACTATGTTAGAGAGAAAGAACAAGATCGGGAAGTGAATACATTGAGAGAGAGAGAGAGATATTATATAATAATGAATATTCAGAGAGAGAGAGATGAGTTTATCCCCATTATTCCTCTGCACTCCATCCTGACTGCAGAAATTTCCATCCAATTGCGATAAATTTAAAGTTTGTCAGTTAATGGTTATCTTCTGTGACTGGTTTCTTACTTCAATATGTTCGATTTGTAACTTGTTCATGTTTGAAAAGAAAAACCTTTCCCTTAATGTTCTTATTTTGTTTTAAATATTTACTTTACCAACTTTTTTTCATTAGGAATTGAAATTATTCGAATTCCGATATCATCATGTGTCAGTTTCATATATGTCAATTAAAAGTCACTAAAATGTGCTCTCTCTCTCTCTCTCTCTCTCTCTCTCTCTCTCTCTCTCTCTCTCTCTCTCTCGTGTCTTATATGCATCTATGCATAACACTATCCCCCCAAACAAAAAAATAAATAAAATAATAAAATATATGACATGCTTACATTTTTTTGCGATTACTTTTATTTCTTTAGTTAATGTATTGTAGCGACCAAGTGTTTTTGATTATAAAACTTCAAAACTGAAACTTGTAGATTATCAGACTATTTGAAATATATATTGTTATTATATATATATATATATATATATATATATATATATATATATATATATATATATATATATATATATATATATATATATATATATTTATATATATAATTATAAAGGTTGCTGCCACCAGTCATAAAAATATATGAGACAATATTATAAGATATTCTTGACTGGAAGAATAATGATTTTCAAACTAACCAATATTATGGTAAGTTTATGTCAGCTTTGAGTGACAAGCAGAAGGTATAAGGATAAGTGAAATATTCGAGATTTAGACTATAAACTTAACTATCAATTATGATAGACAACTGATTTCCAAGTTCAAGATGTTTATTATTTTTCTTTCTCAGTCTGTCCATCAATGATTCAGGGTGACTGTCAGTTACAATTTGTGGATAAAACAATTCGTATTTTTAAAATAAGGAATATGACAGGATTACTAGTCTTTTTTTCAATGATTCAGGGGGACTGTAAAATATGTGATTACTGACATCAAATATTATATATTGTAGGACTAAATGAGGAATACTTTAGTATTCACTAAAACATGTGACTAACAATGTTCATACTGACTAACATATATAGTACACTGACTGGCTTAATATAATAAATAACAGTTCTTGTAAATGAAGTTTGAAATAACAGACTGAATAGATATCTGTCTAAAAAAATACAGTAACTAGATATCTTAGTAAAGATTATATTTACTAGATATCTGAATAAGTATTGATTAGATATCTGAATAAAATATTATATTGAGTAGATATCTGAATAAATTATTACACTGACTTGATATCTGAAAAAATTATAACATTGACTAGATATTTGAATAAGTTACAGGGTTAGAGTTAGGTTTATTTTCAACTGTTTGCCTTATATTTTTTATCTATCAAACTTTTCTGTCTTAGTGTCACTGATGAGGAATGAATTTCCGAAATGTGCACATCTGGCACATCAAAATTTAACTGGTATTTGTGTTATATATTTACTACCCCTGAGCGGGTACCGCTGCTGGTGAAGTAAAACTACCCGAGGGTATCCATAACTCAGTAGGCAGTACTTTGTGCTGTCAGAAAATGTACCAATTAGCAAAATTTTTAGCAGTCAAAAACTTGAAATTTATTTAAAACTAAGGTTTGTTTCCTCATGCAAAGCATTCCTTTGCTGGATTTGGATGAATATAATTTTCGAACTTTTGATTCATTATTTTCAACTGTTTGGCTTATGTTTTTTATCTATCAAACTTTTCGGTCTTAGTGTCACTGATGAGGAATGAATTTCCGAAATGTGCACATCTGACCCATCGAAATTTAACTGGTATTTGTGTTATATATATTTACTACCCCTGAGCGGGTACCGCTGCTGGTGGTGTAAAACTCCCCGAGGGTATCCATAACTCAGTAGGCAGTTCTTTGTGCTGTCAGAAAATGTACCAATTAGCAAAATTTTCAGCAGTCAAAAACTTGAAATTTATTTAAAACTAAGGTTTGTTCCCTCATGCAAAGCATTAGTTAGCTGGATTTGGATTAATACAATTTTCGAACTTTTGGTTCATTATTTTCAACTGTGTGGCATATGTTTTTTATCTATCAAACTTTTCGGTCTTAGTGTCACTGATGAGGAATGAATTTCCGAAATGTGCACATCTGGCACATCAAAATTTAACTGGTATTTGTGTTATATATTTACATTGACTAATTATCTGAATAAAATATCATATTGACTAGATATCTGAATAAAATATTATATTGATTAGCTATATCTCAATAAAATATTACATTGACTAGATATCTGAATAAATTATAACATTGACTAGATATCTGAATAAATTATAACATTGACTAGATATCTGAATGAAATTGCATGGACCAGATATATGAGTACTAATATTTTGTACCTTTCATTGAGGTAAAAATGAACATTAAATAGAATTTAAATATTTTATTTAAATAAATAGATTTTCAGTGACTGAAAATAAGGATTTAGTAAAGTGGAATTGGGAAAATAACCATCGAATGGTAAGTGTGATAATTAATTGACATTATATTTATTACTAAATGCAAGAGAAATTATGAATACTACAAATTATGAGATTAAATGAAAACAAAACAAAATTACAAGAAAATTAGTCTCAATGACTAATAAAAAATGCCGAAAAGCATACATAATTGAAAAACCAATTATCATTATAAAATGCTAAATTTCTATTATTTTTATTTTAATAAGAGATTAAGTAAACTATTAAATAACTTATTTAAATAACTTTTAAATATTAAATTCTAAAAAAAAATATATTTAAAAGCGACAAGTGGTATTCTGTTAATAAACAGAAAAGTACTTGTAAAATAATTACCTAATATTATGTCAAGATGAAAACCAAATAAGAATATATATATATATATATATATATATATATATATATATATATATATATATATGCATTTACTTAATTATACTATGTATTACTTATGCTGTACTAATATCCGCCATACATGTAATTATATATGATGTAACACCTATATGCTTACAGCTTATGGTAAAAAATTGAATTGAATTGAGTTGTACGCGCGGGCGTTCCGGGGTATTTCTACTCCTGGAAAAGTAAGGGAGAAACACGGTTAGAGTACGGTTTAACCACGATTTGTGCAACCGTAAAACAAAAAAATACCTTTTCCCTTTTGGTGTACCCTTGGCAACGCATGGTGTCAGTCACTGAAGTTTGAATGAATATAAAAAGTTGAATGAAAACGATAATTTGAAAGAACATATGTTCTACGGAACATAATAATGTTTATATTAAAGGTGTATAACAATGAAAACTTAATTAAAAATGTTGATATAATAATTTAAAGAATTTAAAAGACGCTGGTAAATGAATTAAAAATAGACACAAAAATTGACCTTTGAAAACCCGGATGTTAACCTCGTTACAAGTATGGCGACATCCGTAACACATGTTTGTACACAACATCGTACAGAAAGATTTTACAGTAAAAACAACTAAAAATGAAATGACAATCGGTAAAACTTGACAATACATGAATACAAGATATAGCAACATCGATGCCAGTGCTCATTATAAAAAATACTTGTTATTTATTACACTTCATGACCTGTATACATTGACAGGGTTATCCATAAACAATAAACAAGATATAGCAACATCGATGCCAGTACTCATTATAAAAAATACTTGTTATTTATTACACTTCATGACCTGTATACATTGACAGGGTTATCCATAAACATTTAACAGCTGACACACAGCAGGGTATTACAACTCCCCTACTTTAAATTTCGTGTCCTCACGAACTTGGAAGAAAATGGGTAACAAAAATAACAATTACATTTTAACAATACACTCTACACATGTACATGTATTTCGTGAATGATGATTTTCTTTTCTTTTATATATATGAATAACTTTTTAAAAATATGAAAAATCAAAAATAAATAATTAAATGTAATGATATGAGAATTTTTAAAAGTGATATTGGCACAAATTGGTTAAACACTTTGTGGTATTGGATTATAACATTAACAAAAAAACAGTTTATAACAATTAACTTTAAACAATAGTGGTTTCAAAAATATTACATATTTATGACAAGATATATTATATTACAATTATTTTACACCCTAAGAATAACAAATACAGTACTGAGAAAAAAATCAAATACATGTCAGGTACTTGTCATGGTTTGTTTGGTTCTTAAAAAATGTGAGTTATACAACACAATATATACCATTTCTTGTTCTACAACATATAAGCTTATAATTTGATTTACACAAGTTTAACAATAACATTACTGATTAATTTTATATTACATACACATACATCTATCTTTGTGAGAAAAAAACTGATATTTCAATCAAAACCATATCAACAAATCATTGTAATTTCATCAAATTTTCCCTGTTGTTCTGAAATATACAAAAATTCAGTAAATATTCTAATCATGCATAACTTATAAACATATACATATCTTGATTGTTATAATATTATTAATTTTTCCATTTCAGGTATGATGATATGAAAATAAAGTTTAGTTTGCATGAAGTCAAGAACAGTCATGACCATCACTTAAATTACTATATATTATATAGCATATAAGTTGGTGATAATAATTATAATAATAATTTGAACAACTTTAAATCTGAAGAGATCAATATTTATAAAAAAAATATATATATATTATTGCTGTTGATATTTATAGTTCTATAAAGCTGAAAATTGAACAACCATTTGTTTGTATCGATAAGTTCAATAGCTGGTAGAAATGAATATCTGACTAGATATTATATCTGCAATTATATTATACCATACATTGTATGATACTGAAAATGATAATGCATGTATACACCATTAACTGTTAATTATTTGAATTATCTCCCTTAGACCATTACGATTTTTAATAGAAATCTATAATCGGTTACACAGATCATAATAATGAAAAGTTATGATAATATAATAGATACAGTATTTGAAAATTACTGTAATATGACAGATCGGGGTCTGTATTCTTAAAACTACTATTATAAAACAGATAAGGATCTTTAAAACATGAATATTACTTTGATACAACAGATCTGAATCTGTTTATGTGAATTATTTAAATTTTCTATTAATTAATTAACAGATCAACATCTGTAAAGTTGAAAGGAAATTATATATTTATAAAGATATAATTCTGTAATATTGGAAAATTATATATATTTGAACAGATAAGATTCTGTAACAAACATAAAAATCTGCAGTTTTGTTTTGTTGTAGCTGTAAAAGTTGGTTTAAAATGTGGGTTTGTCTTTCCATTTGTACTAGTATTTGTTGTAAGATAGTGTCTTTGTCTATTGCTGTCTGAGTGGAATTGTCTGCTGTTGTTGTAGCTGTTGGTGGTGATGGTGGAGATGGTGTGATGGTGTTGATGATGTTAGTGGTTCTTCTGTCTGTAGAATATTTGCCAGTTCTTCAAAAAAGTTCTTCACCTGCAATTTCCTCCCCAAGTAATTGGTCCAATATGTTTCCAGGTGATGATTGTTCTAGTGGTGGTGTTGGGGCTGCTGTTGTTGATCCTGAAGGTGGTGGTGCTGTAAATATTGCTGGTTGTGATGGTTCTGGAGGTGGTGGTGGTGGCGGTGGTGCTGTAAAGGTTGCTGTTGGCGATGTTTCTTGAGGTGGTGGTGGTGGTGGTGGTGGTGCAAATGTTGCTAAAGGCAATGGCTCTAGAGGTGGTGGTGCTGCTGCTGTAGTGGAATTTTCCATATCTCGGTAGTCCTGGTTGTATCTGTATGTTGTATGAAAGGAAGGGCAGGTAGTGTTTGTCTTGGTATTGAAGGTTGTGATTGTTTCAGTGGTTCAGGTTTGTCTGGTGTGTAGTCTAACTTCTTTTTCTTTAATTCTCTGGAGGTCCATATTTGGTGTGATTTTTCTGATGTTAGTCTGAGTAAGTCAAATTTACTGTCCTGGTTTACCAATTAAGAGCTGTCTCGGATTAGAAGAGTGATGAATGTATTCTTGTGGGGGTAGTGGCTGGATGTTTTTGCGTTTTAAGTTTTCCAATTCCTGCAAATGGCGGCAATTATGCTGTAAATGATACTTAATTTCGAGTGCTCTGGAAGTAATAAAATGACATAAACTACAGTAGTAAGGGCCCTGGTCCAAAGGAATATGATATTTATACACGACGTGTGCTACGGCGTGGCGTGTCTTTTTTCATGATATATATCTTTCCCTATTTGGTCTCTGCAGGCAACACATTGATATACCAAACCTCTTTTTTTTTTTTTTTTTTTTTTTTTTTTTAAGGTTGTCAGACTTGTCTAAAATATAAAAGATAAACACACAAAGAAATAATAACATTGTTCAGGTATCTCATCTGATTTGGAGAGAAAAAAATCTTATTGGTGAAAGTAATTCCTTAGTAATTGTACCAAAATATTAGGTCTTTGATATGTTTTTTTTTCAAATAATTTTAACTCTACCTTTTCTTTATTTCAGAAAACAAAACGACTACTAATATATCTAGTGCATCAGTTAACAAGAATTTTTATATACTCAACAAATCAGTATACAGAAGATTGATGTATAATAACATAAAATAACAGTTAAAAGCTTACAGGAAAATCTGTATTCTCTAACATGTGAAAATAAAAATGTTGAAATGTTTAAACAAGTATGAATTCAGAACAATGTGTTAAATACAATACATTGTAATACATGTACATTCAAATGCACTTAATGTTGCATTTGTATTTTGCATATTTGAATTATCATTACTGATATGAAAATATGTAATAATATATCACCATAATTGGTTTGAAAAAAAATTCTGTTATTATATAACCATTACTGGTCTAAAACATTTAATGCCATATTTTAACCATTACTTGCATGGTAATATGTAATTTAGATATAACCTATTACTATTGATGTTCCAAATAAAAAACATCTCAGTAAGGCAGATTATCTCCCTTTGACTGTACACTTTATATGTATTTATTATATATTATTTGTCTACTTCCTTTTTAATTATTTATTTATTTATTCATTTATTTAAGTTTTCATTTCTTTGTACTTCTTTTTGTTTCTTTATCAACCATTTTGGCAAGTTCTCATTCTTGTACAACTTCAGCTTGTCAATGTGAACTACTTTTTCACTACCATTAACATCTAATTTGATTTTGTAGTTTAATTCATTAATCTTTTGAATGATAAAGTGATGGCCAGTATACACAGGTTGTAGCTTAGGGCATACACCTTCTTTCCTATAGACTCCCATGTAGTAGACTAATTCACCAATTTTCTATTTGGACATGGTGGCTTTCATATCATAATGACTCTTCTGTCGTTTAGTTGCACGGTCTAAATTCTGTCTAGCTATTCTATGTGCTTTTTGGAGCCTTTCACGAACGCTTTCAGTATATTCACCATAATTTTGTTCAGAATCTCGGGGAATCTTTGGATAAAAGGTTATGTCTGCTGGCAATCTCGCTTCTCTACCAAGCATGATCAAATTTGGTGTTAAACCTGTTGATTCATGTGGTGTGGCTGGATAAGCTCCAGCAAGACATCCGAGATACAGGTCCCAATCTGTTTGTTCTCCTTTTAAAAAAACTTTGATCATACTGATAAGAGTCTTATTGAATCTTGCAGTCTGGCCATTGCATTTTGGATTTCTGGGTGATGTTCTGCTTTTACGAATTTCTAATGATCTGCAAAGCTCTTTAAATAATTAGCTTTCATAATTCCTGCCTTGGTCAGAGTGAATGCTCAATGGACAATCATATCTACTGATTACTTCATTTAGCAATTTCTCAGCTGTTGTTTTTGCTGTAATATCTGTGATTGGAATTATCTCTACCAATTTTGTAAATTTATCTGTGACTACCAGAATATATCTATTTTGTCTTTCAGTTATTGGTAGAGGTCCAAGAATATCTGTTGCTAAACAGGCAAATGGTGCACCAGTTCTTATTGTTCCCATTGGAGCTTTGGATTTTCTGCTGGACATCTTCTTCCTTTCACATTGGTCACACTTTGTTATCCATATATCTATATCTTCTCTGATTTCAAACCAGTAAAACAGTTGAAGTGTTTTGCCCTTTGTTTTCTTTCTTCCAAAGTGACCGGATATGACTGAGTTATGCATTTGTTGCAAAATCTCATTTCTTAATTGTTTTGGCACAATATATTGAAGGTATTATCCTGAACCATCTTTCTTCGTAAACTTTCTGAATTGTATAGAATTATTAAAACAGAATTTGGTTTTGAAGATTATTTAGTTTTTTTTACCAGAATATTACAGAATTTTAATGGCTAAATTTCGAACCTGTAATCATAAGTTACCCATTGAGGTTGGACGATGGCATAAGGTCGAAAGAAATGAAAGAAAGTGTCTATTTTGCAAAAATAATATTGGGGACGAATTTCACTTTTTATTTGAATGTAGCAAGTTCCATGACAAAAGGCAAATATATATACCAAAACAGTTTTTTAAAAATCCAAATACTCTAAAAATTCATTTTTTGTTTAAAAGTAAAAATTATAATCTAATGTCTAGTTTGTGCAAGTTTATCAGTGAAGGCTCAAAAGCATATCAGTAGCTATTCTTAGTATCCATATATAGCTATATGAGTGTGTATAAGTATAACTGTTATAAACTGATTTATTACCTAATAGAATATTATGATTGTCACTTCGCATCACACGACTAGTATATTTTGTACAATTATTGTTATTATTATTATTATTATCATTATTATTATTATATGCATATATAGCTAATGTTATTTATATATATATATATATATGTGTGTGTGTTGGCTATTTTTGATGATGTAATTATGTTAACTTGACATGCAGCATTTTGTAAATATTCATGTAGAAATAATACCTCACGTACCACCTCCGGTGGTTTTTTGAGTGAATAAAACTTGAAACCCAAATAATAAGAGAATTAGCTGTTATGATAATAACTGTTGGTATAATTGAGTAAACACTTGAGTCTTTAAAAGACCATATGTTACGAATCAAGTAAGAATATTCCACTGGAGGCCAGCATTTTCTTATAATTTTACATTGATAAATTCATCAACAAGACCAACAGTCCAGAAAAGATGCAAATTTACACCTACCAATACAAGCATTAGGGTACAAAGATAAATCTTGACCACTCTGGGCCATTTCGTAATCGCAATCATTTTGCTATGACAAGTTATAAAATACCTTTCCACCGACACTGCAACAATGACCCAAACTGAGAAATGGCTACAGAAAAATGATAAAAAGGTAACGACTTTACATAAAACATCGGACCTTTCTTGAATATTTGAATCGGATATCGTTCCGAGCCACTTCGTGATAATACCGGCAATCAGAACAATTGTATCAGCCATTGCTAGCGAGTACATGACAGATTAGAATCATGCAAATTATAAAAAAAGACGGAAAATTGCAAATAATAAAATGTAGAAAAATAAAATAAAATAAAAAATAAAAAGATAAAATAAACAATCAATAAATAAACAGCAACAACGTAGTAAAAACACGAAATGACAAGTTTTCATATGTGTGTGTGTGTGTGTGTGTGTGTGTGTGTGTGTCGGCTTTGGAGATAATGTTCCCTCGGGAAGACAATCCTCCATATTTCCCTCAACCAAGGGCACTATTTATAAAGAGCGCAGCGATGCTTGCACCAAAGGTGCAAGCTCGCGAAGCGAGCTCTATGGATATCGTGTACGGAGACCAGTTGAAAATGAGTTATCCTTCAAGTTTTGTTTTGTGACACCAGTGAATTACGTCACTTCCGAGGTCGTGTGGAAAAAAAAACGGAAGTGAAAAATATTTTTTTCAAAATCGCTTATTTAAAATAATTTACGAAATTATTAACTACAACATAATTGTCTATAAAAAATAAGTTTCGTCATGAGACTTACAAAAACTTATAATGTTGACTTGTTTATGACAATATTACGGTAACAAGCTATTTATGGCGAGTGTCAACCTTGTTGACAAAAGAACTTGGCAGATACCCAATATGACGTCATGGATGATGAAGGTCAAAGGTTAAAAATGGGACCGTCATGAATTCTACAGAACAGTGGACGATAAATCTGCTGATGGTCGTGTTTTAAAACTGTTCAGAGATGACAAAAATAATTAAAAATCCAAATGAACACTTAAAACATATAATCTACCGCATCAGCTCTAACTTTTTCACAAGATAATATCTGAATTTGGCATATAAAGTGGCTGACGTAATGAGCAGATTATCACTCACTGTTACTGTATATTGAGATGAATCATTGTTTCCGATCTGTAAATTTACTATGTCTAAGATATTGCCGAAAATTTAAAGTGTTTATATTAGAAAGAGATAGCTATTCATGATTGACCTACCTGAACAAATCGTTATTAGAGATCCAAAAAGTATTTCCAAACAATCAATAGAAATTGCGTGTAGGTCTAGCTCCAGTAAGATTGTTTTGATTATGGCGGGAATGTGACGTCATCATTACATCATAGTGTCACATGGCATAAATCCAGTGAGCATTTTTTTCGTGGGATTTGGGGTTGTTGAAATAATTATTATTTTTTTTTAATTTTTGTTTCTACTAAAGTATTATGTACTGAAATATCTCATTTATTACCAAAAATAGAATTAAGCATAATCATGATATAACATAATATTATGTTAAGCAATATGCCTCACGTTCTCATGCATATTGGTGAACATATAACTTTCATATTTAATTAGAAAAATCAAGTTAGCAATATGACTTACTGCAATTAACACGGAATAAAATCTTTTCCCCAAGTATTTGGGAAAATTAAAAACAGTGCTTAGATATCAAAGTATGTTTCTTTGTCGTTCAACTATGCATTGATACGTAAAACTAATTTTCTAAAACAACATGGTTTCGAAAGTAAGTTTATTTCGTTACACAAGATACAAGGTATTTAAACAGTCGCATAGTAATTTGATGATATTGTAACACTACCCAGTGGCACGATTGATTATTAAATTGAAAACAGTTGCAACTTTTGTAACCTATAACCTAAGCATGTGATTTATCTGTTCCATGTTTTAAGCAATTTTAACTAAACTGAATTAGATGTATAATGTTGTTCCGATTTTGTATTAAAATGCTCGACAAGGGAGCAGCGATCGTTTCAGTTCTTCAAAGAAACACGGACCACCATGTGTTTTTTCTGTATGTGTTAACAGCATTTACTGACAATCGTCTTGCTTATACATGTAATACAGTATGCATCGTCTGTATGAGACATCATTTATATCATAAAATCACATCTTTTGTACTTTTACCATTGAACAGGTCGTTTGCTTAAGACGCAACCACTGACAGTGTCACAAACAATACATAAAATCTGGGATGAAAAACATTCCAAGATTGAAGCACCATCTATCAATAAGCAGCTATAGTTGTCTCCCTAGCTAAAACCTACCTGATGGTTAGAGAAAAACGTACCAGAAATGTCCATGATATAAGAAAACCATCCAAGTTTAATTTTTCCCAAGGACCTGTCGCAAGAGGAGCAATTTATCATCAGACACTGCTAAGGACCTAAGGACCATGGTGAATATGCTTCAAATAATCATAAACATTCTCTATCTAATATATCCATTTTTATCATAACAGATTTTATTCAATTTTATTTCTTTGGATTTTCTTATCTTTATGAAACTATCAGTTGCTGAGTATGCCAATTGATAGATTACAGTTCCTCTCGTGAACACGCTAGGTTTGAATCTTACCAGTGCAGAAGTTCTGGTGTGGGAGAATTCTTCAGGAATTTGTCATTCAAATTTATTTGATTTGGGATTTCAATAAGCTAAACATATCTACATTGTGACTTTGTCTTTTATTAGCAAATTACACATTTATGTAGTCTAATTAAATAAGTGAAATGAAATATTAATAATGAAATCAGGCTTAAATTATAAACAATATGATAAACCATCATAAATGGAAAAATGTGCTTAAAACAATTTGCTGCGCTCTATACATAGGCTGGGCCTACAATCATATTATTATTATATTATATTTACAAATGCTTTGCAACTTTACTATATAAACATGTTTGAGACGTGTGGCAAATACGGTACAATAACTGACACTGATCACATGATCATTACACTATGTGTATGAATATTTCACTCTCTGGACTATTTTTAAGAAGTTTCATAACAAAACAACAACACAGCCTAAGAAAAAAAATTAATAATTTTAAAATATATATTGAATTAAATACACAACGGAAAATTTTCAATTATCTAAAACGTACACTAATTTCTCCCATAATACTGAAAAAGTGTGTATGGTACCATCTGTTCTGTAAATTTTATTTCCCGAGCTATGGAATTTAATTTCACCACCAGTTAAAACCACAGTCATAATCGAGTTTCACATTGACGATACTGGACAATATGTAACTTAAAAACATGAAATACAACCAAAACATTTTCAGAGGGGAGATATCTCATACAGACGAAAATAGCAGATGTTAAAAAAGAATATATATGCAACTGAGACGGTCGACTGTCCTGTGAAAATGTTTTAAAACCGCTGTTTCCAGTGCTTCGATAAAACTGACAAAAATCCCAAAGTTTGTTCAATCAATATAATAAAAAGCCATGGCTGGTCCTGAAGAGGCCGATATATGGTTGATGTTCAAACCACTTTTAAAACGCACATTTGCCCGTTTTTATCCGACATATGCGCTGCTGCAAAAGTTGAAACTAAATAGAAATCTGCTCTCCTCGCTGTTTGTGGGTGACGGCCATTCAGCATCTCAATGACCTGGAGTACGAAGCTCGGCACATAATGTTTATGTCGAACCATAAATGAAAAGCTTCTCCCAATCTTTCAACAGAACTGTCTCAACACAACAGTAAAAACGTCATATTAACTCATTGTCAGAATTAACTCACCCTGCAAAAACTTTAAACACTGAATCAGCTGTTGTACCGCGCCTAAATGGGTCACAATCTGGGTCGCATCATGTGGTCAGTTCCGCAAGTTCTACGAATAGTAATGACAGAAACTATGACTTTTCAAAGCAGATTACATTTCCTTCATCCAATAAATTAACTCCTGGTTTCTTCGTAGATTCCAATTCTTGCACTGCACTTTTAAATTTCCAAAAATGACAGCAAGAGTGAGACATCATTTTCGTGTCAATCTCTTGTTCGTCATCCGCCTTAGGAAATTAGTTTTTTTTTTAAAAATAATTTGGTAAAATTGCTATGAAAATGACTAAATTGATGTCTTATATAAAATGTGCAAAACAAAGTGATGGTTAATAAAATATTTCAGTATTTTTGCGAGTTCCGTGTTTTTTTCATGTTGTACTATATTTTGTTTACATTGTTACGCTGTTCCAATAATTGACCCCGCTTCTCGTTGAAGGCGGGAAAATTCAAATTGATGTGACAAAAATTCAAAAAAATTAATTAATAATCAATATAATGTAAATATAACCATTGAACAGCATAGCTATGGCAGTTATTGGATTATAAATGACATAGCTTTGCCAGGCAAACCAATCATAACGCATTAACGCGCGTTATTCAGTTTGCCTGGCAAAGCTATGTCATTTATAATCCAATAACTGCCATAGCTATGCTGTTCAATGGTTAAATAAAACAGAACGGCGGAGGCTCCGGTCGCTATAATGTTTGCTTACGTCACACGATTATTCTTAATGACGTAATATTACACTAAACAAAAAGTATGTCTTAACCCGAATAGTTTAATCAGTGGATTAAAACAAATACAGAGTTACAGTCAGGAACGGAAACTCTAATACATAAAAAATCACCGTTGTTTCAAAAGGATTTATTCCAAAAAATGCTGGTATCTATTTTGAGATGGTATTCATTCATTCTAATATAACAAATAAACAACAACAACAAGAAGAGAAGAAGGGTAAATATATATATATATATAGAGAGAGAGAGAGAGAGAGAGAGAGAGAGAGAGAGAGAGAGAGAGAGAGAGAGAGATCTTTTCCGTTCGCCTTTGTACCAGCTCTCACGTACATTTGTATATTCCCAGTGGCGTGTTAATAATACTATTTAAGGGCATACACCAATTCCACCCTACTTACAATAAGTAGACCATAAAACCTTAACAATTTTTAATTTAAAGAAATCAATGATTGACACGGATGATTCTCACATTACCTGTGTAATTAAAATCAACTGTTTTGAAACATTCTTTCTTCATTGCAGTAAATTTACAGTGTTTATAAACATTGTTTAGACATGTACATCACATACCTTTGATTCTCAATCTTAATAAGAATAGATTTTCAAATTAACTTTTTTAATGTTCAACATCATGACTTTTTTCAACTGCATTCAGATTTTTTAATAATCATCATTTAAGTGAAAAAGAAATCTGATTAATATTTACAAATATACGTATATTTGACAAAATTAGTTTTATTTCAAATCATCTAAAATTGATGTAAACTTTATTTTAAAAAATTCATGAAAAATCATATTACCACGTATTCTAGAATATTGATAAATACAAACTTTCCTGATTAGTACCTGAACTTTCAATCTTCCCAAGTACAGGTAAACATGATGTTTGTTGCTGATGACATCAAACTAGAACTATTCTAATTTCCTTTATATTATAATCAATTTTTGGACAAAATGTAATGACAACTCACAACAATAAATAGGTGACGATTATGAAAAGGTCTCATAAATAGCAAACGCGATTGAGACTTCAAAATACTGGCCACCATGGAAAGGTTATTGTTTTCATCAGATCTTGTTATTGGCATGTTAGACAGTACTAGCAAAATAATAATAATAATTAATAAATTAATTAAATGAAATAAAAAAGAAAGGCAAGTTTATTTCTACTCGAAAATATTTTATAGGATTTTTCGATTATTAGTAATTTTGGGGGGGGGGGGTTCTCGATTATTTCATCACTAAATAATTTTTGATATTTTTTGTTGTCTAAATGGAGAGTTTGTGTTAAAAGTAATAAATCAAAAGAACCTTACGCTATTTCTTATAGTGTGTGCGGCCACCATCTGGCTTCAGTCACTGCTCTCGTTTTCCTTAATATTGACCTTATCTCGGTATTTTTTGTCCTAAGATGTTACATTACGTTTAGAAAAAAAAAGAAAGAGCGTATTTTTCCAAGACCTGGTCGTAATATCTACTTAACGGTAGATCATGGATATAATTACAGACGTTTCCACGCCGTAAGATATGTCCGCCCGCACAAGACCTTTTCCCCGAAGCTGTAGCTTTCTCTTACACAAGCGTCAGAATATCGGTAACCGCGATAGACACGTTGTCGATCTGACTAAAAACGTGAAGCAAGACTCGTCATTGAACAACACACGTCTTCAGTGGACCAAGGGAAACCGATTAAGCGCATGTGCAAGCAGCCACTGCTGTGGACGTGCATCTATCTTGACGTGGTGAGGTCCCAAATTTCCCTGTGGCTCTGAAACGATAGAATAAAACGGAATATTGTTGTTACAAGCAGTCTTATGCGATTTCACGCTCAAATATTATCTTAACATTTCTACAGTGCACAAAAGAAACCCAGGATCAATTTCAATTCAATTTCGTCCATACGGTTTAAATTAATGATAAAAAAAAAACGAATAAGCGTTTTATTTTCCGCTAATATATTTTGAATTTGATGTTACTAATATTTAATTTTTGGTTAGGTACATATGAATCCTGATTTTTAGATACACAAAGATGCAGATTTTAAAGTTTTAATTATTTGATTGTTTTAATTTACAACTGTTTGGGTTATATATATTTTATCTATCAAACTTTTTGACCCCTAATGTCACTGATGAGGAAACATTTATCAAAATCTGCACATATGGCACATCAGAACTCAACGCGTATTTATATATATATATAATAAAGTCTTTTATGTTAATGTATAAAATTGATACTATTGTCCTAACTGAAAGGCGGAAGGACAGTTAGGTAAGTGTTATAGAAAGCTAGTACTTGAAGATTATATCGGTAAAGTAGGCCCTTTATCTATTGGCGTATTTAATCACGTGATTAAATATCGACTTCCATTACATGACAAAGTAATGTTTGGAAATATCAGATGTAAGTAACAAACTGTACCACAAGAATTTAAGATATATTTTACACTAATTTAACCAATACAGTATAAATTAATAATTAATGATCACATTAATGGGTTAGTTTCCCATAAACCTTTAAGTAATTGGGGATTCCCAGTCCAATGACATGTCGACCCACATAAACTTTGTCTTTCACAATTCGTATTTACATACGGTAAGTTACACCCTTCAACATTCATTTCGTTGTATTTTATCCCTAATTTCAGGTATGCCAGTGTTGTCTCATTTTTTATTATTAGAAATATTGACCAGCATGTGTGAGCATGTTCTCTCTCTCTCTCTCTCTCTCTCTCTCTCTCTCTCTCTCTCTCTCTCTCTCTCTCTCTCATAATGAATAATTATATGTTTTGTGCAATAAAAATACGATAGATCAGCTTCAATAAATACTGCCCCACTTTAGATAAAACGTCAGTGTTTGTTCAACCATGCATTAACTACTTCATCTTTGTTATCGGAAGATATAACCTTCTCTATTGTGGTTGCAAAATATGTCAGTTATATTTTCTTTAAAAAAGTTACATAGAGTTTAAATGGAATAAGGCACAAAAAGAAGTATATATATATATAATGAGAATCTATTACGAGTTTGAGGTCGAGATGGGAAAATTCCGATCTGACCACGAGATTGGAATTTTCCCTTTTCGACCTCAGTCGAGTAATTGATTATTTTTCTCGCATATAATTTACGAAAAATACCGGAATCCCTTCTTTTACGTTGCAGGATTTTGCTAGCGGAACAAGTACAAAACACGCAACAATAACAAATAACGTTTCACTCACAGCAGAATGTGAACCTACGCGGCAAAACAAAACAACGATTTTTCTCTTTATATATATACATCGTTTAGTAAAAATGATATTATTCATCATAATAAAGTCTTTTTTGTCGTTTTCATATAATTTTTTCAACAAAATTAATACCCTTGCCAATTGATAAAAATGTAGTCCCCGTTCAACTGAGATAGGCTACACGTGCGCACGCTGGGTTCGATATGGAAAAATATCGTACCACCCATTCAGTGAGATAAATCTATCACATATGCGAGAAATATTATTATAATAAAGACCGGGAGGCTTCGGTCGCTATAATATTTGCTTACGCACACGATTATTCTTGATGACGTAATATTACACTAACAAAAAGTATGCCTTAACCCGAATAGTTTAATAAGTGGGTTAAAGAAATACAGAGTTACAATCAGGAACGGAAACTCTAAAACATAAACAATCCCCGTCTTTTCAAAAGAATTAATTCCAAAAAATGATGGTATCTATTTTGAGATGGTATTCATTCAGTATAATATAACAAATAAACAGCAACAACAAGAAGAGAAGATGGGAATGTATATATATATATATAAAGTGTGTGTGTGTGTGTGTGTGTGTGTGTGTGTGTGTGTGTGTGTGAATTAATGATTCATTAGATTATCTGTTTTCCGTTCCGACTTTGTACCGGCTCTGGCGTATATTCGTAGTGCCGTATTAATAATACTTTTTGAGGGCCTTCACCAATTCCACCCTACTTACAATAAGTAGACCATAAAACCTTACACAATTTTTAATTTAAAGAAATCAATGATTGACACGGATGATTCTCACATTACCTGTGTAATTAAAATCAACTTTTTTGAAACATTCTTTCTTCATTGCAGTAAATTTACGGTGTTTATAAACATTGTTTAGACATGTACATCACATACCTTTGATTCTCGATCTTAATAAGAATAGATTTTCAAATTAACTTTTTTAATGTTCAACATCATGACTTTTTTCAACTGCATTCAGATTTTTTAATAATCATCATTTAAGTGAAAAAGAAATCTGATTAATATTTACAAATATACGTATATTTGACAAAATTAGTTTTATTTCAAATCATCTAAAATTGATGTAAACTTTATTTTAAAAAATTCATGAAAAATCATATTACCACGTATTCTAGAATATTGATAAATACAAACTTTCCTGATTAGTACCTGAACTTTCAATCTTCCCAAGTACAGGTAAACATGATGTTTGTTGCTGATGACATCAAACTAGAACTATTCTAATTTCCTTTATATTATAATCAATTTTTGGACAAAATGTAATGACAACTCACAACAATAAATAGGTGACGATTATGAAAAGGTCTCATAAATAGCAAACGCGATTGAGACTTCAAAATACTGGCCACCATGGAAAGGTTATAATTTTCATCAGATCTTGTTATTGACATGTTAGACAGTACTAGCAAAATAATAATTATAATAATGATAATATTAATAATAAATAAATAAATAAATAAAATAAATAAGAAAGGCAAGTTTATTTCTAATCGTTAATATTTTATAGGATTTTTCGATTATTAGTCATTTTGGGGGGTTTCTCGATTATTTCATCACTGAATAATTTTTTATATTTTTTGTTGTCTAAATGCAGAGTTTGTGTTAAAAGTGATAAATCAAAGAACCTTACGCTATTTCTTATAGTTTGTACGGCCACCATCTGGCTTCAGTCACTGCTCTCGTTTTCCTTAATATTGACTCTATCATGGTGTTATTTGACCTTAGATGTTAGATTACGTTGAGAAAAAAAGAAGAAGAGCGTCTTTCCCAAGACCTGGTCGTAATATCTAATTGACGTTATATCATGGATATAATTACAGACGTTTCCACGCTGTAAAAAATGTCCGCCCGCACAAGACCTTATCCCCGAAGCTGTAGCTTTCTCTTACACAAGCGTCAGAATATCGGTAACCGCGATAGACACGTTGTCGATTTGACTAAAAACGTGAAGCAAGACTCGTCATTGAACAACACACGTCTTCAGTGGACCAAGGGAAACCGATAAAGCGCATGTGCAAGCAGCCACTGCTGTGGACGTGCATGTATCTTGACGTGGCGAGGTCCCCAAATTTCCCCGTGGCTCTGACACGATAGAATAAAACTGAATATTGTTTTTACATGCAGCCTTATGCGATGTCACGCTCAAATATTTTCTTAACATTTCCACAGTGCACAAAAGAAACCCAGGATCAATTTTGATTCAATTTCGTCCATACGGTTTAAATTAATGATACAAAAAAACGAATAAGCGTTTTATCTTCCGCTAATATATTTTGAATTTGATGTTACTAATATTTAATTTTTGGTTAGGTACATATAAATCCTGATTTTAAGATGCACAAAGAGGCAGATTTTAAAGTTTCAATTATTTGATTGTTTTAATTTTCAACTGTTTGACTTATATATTTTATCTATCAAACTTTTTGACCCCTAATGTCACTGATGAGGAATGATTTATCAAAATGTGCACATATGGCACATCAGAACTCAACGCGTATTTTTTATATAAAATCAAAGTCTTTTAAGTAAATGTATAAAATTGATTCCATTGTCCTAACTGAACAGCGGAAGGACAGTTAGGTAAGTGTTATAGAAAGCTAGTACTTGAAGATTATATCGGTAAAGTAGGCCCTTTATCTATTGGCGTATTTAATCACGTGATAAAATATTGACTTCCATTACATAACAAAGTGATGTTTGGAAATATCAGATGTAAGTAACAAACTGTACCACAAGAATTTAAGATATATTGTACACTAATTTAACAGTACATTTTGTATAAATTAATAATTGATGATCACATTAATGATTTAATTTCTCATAAACCTTTGTTCCGATTTTAGTAGTTGGGGATTCCCAGTCCAATGACATGTCGACTCACATAAACTTTGTCTTTCACAATTCGTATTTACATACGGTAAGTTACACTTCTCAACATTAATTTTCGTTGTATTTTATCCCTAATTTCATGTATGCCAGTGTTGTCTCATTTTGTTTTATAAATAATATTGACCAGCATGTGTGAGCATGTTCTCTCTCTCTCTCTCTCTCTCTCTCTCATCTCTCTCTCTCTCTCTCTCTCATAATGAATATATGTTTTTTGCAATAAAAATACGATAGATCAGCTCCAGTAAATACTGCCCCACTTTAGATAAAACGTCAGTGTTTGTTCAACCATGCATTAACTACTTCATCTTTGTTATCGGAAGATAAAACCTTCTCTTAAAAAATTGTGGTTGCAAAATATGTCAGTTATATTTTCTTTACAAAATTTACATAGAGTTTAAATGGTATAGGGCACAAAAAGAAGTCATGTCTTCCACTGTCGGTCCCATAACGGGATAGGAGTTGATTGTAAGCATTTCGGCTTTATCTGAAGCTGGGCGGTATCTGTGAATTTTTTCATCTTGTATTATCTTCATTTAATCATATAAAATTAAAATCCATTAACAATATTTTTCCCATTCAAACTCTTACACTGTATTATAATATTTTTGTTTTATCATTTGTAGACTAAGTTTACTAATACCTTTCCGTATAGATATATAAATATATATAGATTATATAG